>JBBGZY010003537.1:0-46247 GCA_037952925.1 Lithobates clamitans
CATACATGGAGGTCCTATGACCCCGAGAACACCATCCCCCACCGTCATACATGGAGGTCCTATGACCCCCGAGAACACCATCCCCCACCGTCATACATGGAGGTCCTATGACCCCAAGAACACCATCCCCCACCGTCATACATGGAGGTGGAAACATTTTGCTTTGGGGGCGTTTTTCTGCTAAGGGGACAGAACAACTTCACCGCATCAAAGGGATGATGGACGGGGCCATGTACCATCAAATCTTGGGTGAGAACCTCCTTCCCTCAGCCAGGGCACTGAAGATGGGTCATGGATGAGTATTCAGTATGACAATGACCCAAAACACACAGCCAAGGCAACAAAGGAGTGGCTCAAGAAGAAGCACATGAAGGTCCTGGAGTGGCCTATCCAGTCTCCAGACCTTAATCCCATAGAAAATATGTGGCCTGAAGGTTCGAGTCACCAAACATCAGCCTGGAAACCCTAACGACTTGGAGAGGATCTGCAAAGAGGACAAAATCCCTCCTGAGATGTGAGCAAACCTGGAGGCCAACTCCAAGAAACGTCTGACCTCTGTGATCACCAACAAGGGTTTCTCCACCAACTACTAAGTCATGTTATGTGAAGGGTTCACAAACTTATTTCACTCATTTAAGTGAAAATTGAAAAACAAAAAAAAAAAAAAAAATTTTGAAATGCGTATTTCTGGTTATTTGTTATTCTGTCTCTCACTGTTATAATAAACTGACCAATAAAATTATAGACTAATCGATTCTTTGTCAGTGGGGCAAACGTAGAAAAACAGCAGCTGATCAAATACCTTTTCCCCTGGCTGTAGTTACAAAAGCAACATTGTTACTTTTGTATCTTCTGTTTCATTCACCTGCAGAAAAAGGGGAGGAGCTTCAATCTGCATATGGCAGTTAAAGCAATCTGACAAGGACAAGACCCCCCCCCCCCCCCTTCCACACCACAAAGTTATCTCTATTTAAAGTGCAACTAAAAAAGGCAAAACTTTCCATTTCGGGTGGCATAAAGGGGTCCTGTCCCATAGACAAAACAGGAAGTGAGGAAATTCCTGGTTGCCACCAGATCTTGTGTCCCAATTGAAAGATTTCCCCTCTATTCCTGTTCTGGTGTCACCCCAAAATTTGGCAATTTCTTTTACCTTCAATGAAAATGTTACACAGGAGAAGGCGATCCCCCTGATGGGCAGAAGTAAAAACTAGCAGATGTTCTAATCCTTCTCCAATCTACCCAAAAACCTTTTAAAAAAGTTTTGCTTTTAGTTACACTTTAAAAACACATTAACCATTATTTCACCCCAATTATCCATCGTTAACACCTTCTTCCCCCGCTCCTCTTAGCCATTTCCATTTTTTTTAACCATTTTTAATTTAGTGCTACATAAAGTGCAAGACTGAAAGGGGGGGGGGGGGGGCTCTTATATTTTGCAATGCTTTGTATCAGAGTCATAATTGTATTGTCACAGGGCCAAGTCATCAAAACACTAATTTTTTATCTACAATAATTTTCTAATCAAAGCTAGAAAAAGATTTTTATTTTGCATGGAGAAGTCGTTGGAAACATCAAAGTACTCCATTAGCTTTGCAGAGAACCCAAGTCCTTCACTGACCAACTAATCTGAAATACTCTGCACTCCTGGAGGACCCAACTAGCCCCCCCCCCCCCCCCCCATGGAGCCCACAACCTGTGAATGCATTCAATGCCAGAATCCCTAATCTTCAAAAAGCGGAACCCCCAATCCCCCCCGATGTCCTCCAACACTAACTTTAGAGCGTCAGCTCAGACGCCAAGAGATGACGACATCACTGAAATTCAGGAGTTTGCGAAACCGTTCTCTTCTTGTCATCACAGCGTACTGCTCCTAAAGAGGGTCTTCAACCATTGGAAGCAGGACATGAGAATCTCCACCCCCCCCCCCCCAAAAAGTCATATCTGGATTGGTAGCCAAGAAACCGTGCAATACAACACTAAACCAATGGTAGTTTGGCCGGGGTGGGGGGTGGGCTGCAACCATTGGTCAAACCATTTGCAAGATGCGGCCACATATCTAAAGACATGTATACAATTCTCATCGCAGCCGTTAGCAGTTTGACTCAAGTGCGCCATCACTAGACTTACCTTGGTTACGGCTACTTCTTTTCTAAGCGACACTGACTTGTGGACGTCTCGTACTAAGCATACGTGGCGTTCATCTGTTTGAAGGGCCTGGAGAGAAACCAAGAAAGTGTTAGTTATGTCCTCTAATGGCAGAGACCTAGCAGCTCACATTCTAGTTACCGGATTTTTTGCTCCATAAGATGCACCCCCCCACCAAAAATAGGAAGAAATGCCTGTGCGTCTTATGGAGCGAATACTGAGCCCGTGATGACGTGCTCACTAGTCACCGGGCCCGGGTCAGGCTCCAGTCACCGGGCCCGGGTCAGGCTCCAGTCACCGGGCCCGGGTCAGGCTCCAGTCACCGGGCCCGGGTCAGGCTCCAGTCACCGGGCCCGGGTCAGGCTCCAGTCACCGGCCCGGGTCAGGCTCCAGTCACCGGGCCCGGGTCAGGCTCCAGTCACCGGGCCCGGGTCAGGCTCCAGTCACCGGGCCCGGGTCAGGCTCCAGTCACCGGGCCCGGGTCAGGCTCCAGTCACCGGGCCCGGGTCAGGCTCCAGTCACCGGGCCCGGGTCAGGCTCCAGTCACCGGGCCCGGGTCAGGCTCCAGTCACCGGGCCCGGGTCAGGCTCCAGTCACCGGGCCCGGGTCAGGCTCCAGTCACCGGGCCCGGGTCAGGCTCCAGTCACCGGGCCCGGGTCAGGCTCCAGTCACCGGGCCCGGGTCAGGCTCCAGTCACCGGGCCCGGGTCAGGCTCCAGTCACCGGGCCCGGGTCAGGCTCCAGTCACCGGGCCCGGGTCAGGCTCCAGTCACCGGGCCCGGGTCAGGCTCCAGTCACCGGGGCCCGGGTCAGGCTCCAGTCACCGGGCCCGGGTCAGGCTCCAGTCAACAGGCCCGGGTCAATATTTCAGTACACCATTTGGTTTCAGATTATTTTTCTTCTTGTTCTCCTCCTCTAAAACCTTGGTGCGTCTTATGATCAGGCACATCTTATGGAGTTAAAAATAAGATATATTGGAGCTGAACGGCAGAAAAAAGAAAAAGTTCTGCTCAGAGAGCAATCACAAAGCAAGACACCAAAATATGAAAAACTGTAAATGTAGTGCAATGCAAAGGGGGGACCAACATAGTCTGGGCCCCAACATTCAACCCACAAACCACTCCATTATACATGTCATATGAATGGTGTAATCTTTATAGGGTCCGTTCAACCAACAATGTAATTTAAACCTCAATAAAACTTTTGGTCTGCTAAATAGGTCAACACCAAAAATTATATAAGAGAGAGATAATAGATCTCCAAAACTAGTATAGAGGCAATCACAGGTCTTGTAGAGAAGGTAGAACATAAAAGCATTTTTTTCTTCAACACCTCGGCATTTACCCTAAACCAACGGAGTGCAGTGGCTCCACTTGGGGAGATATAATAAATGTAAAGCAGCCACCACATCTAAGCTGCAATATTATTGTATTCACTGTAAACCCCTCTCTAGGAGTCCATTGAGGCGCACCGGAAGTCTTTACCCTTTGTGTTATACTGCCACCTACAGGAGGGCCTGGGCACAGACAAATTGAAGACCAGCCCAGATAACCGCTCCTGCTATCAGGATGCCTCAGCTTTAAAGCAAAGAAGTAGAAAACATGATCACAAAGGGATGGGACCCTCTGCGTCCCTCTATAGACCCCAAAGTAAGGAATTTACAGAGAGAGTATAAGCCAATTTCTCATCCATTCTGGGACATAGGAAATCTTTACCTTGCCTTCAGGAGGTTCAAAAGCAAGCCAAAAAGGGGGAGGGGCAACAGCAACAATTGCTGGATGGGGCTGGGTAAGAGAACTGGGGACTGCCTGCACCTCAGAGCCACCCGAAGGACCTTACACCCCAAAAACATTCACTAACTAAATTTGGCTTTTCCCACTAAAGGAAGATGGTTGCTCTTTTTGCCAAAAGATATTTGTCCCTCCAATGTTGGGGGGGGGGGTTGGGTGACTGGTGGCGCTCAGACACAGCCAAGGAAATGTCTTCACTGGATTCAGAGAATTGAAACCACATTTTTGGAGATCATCACCGCACACACCAGTACTAACCCCTCCCCCCTTCATACAAGCCCCTCCATCTCTGCCGTGTTCAAGAAAAATCAAGGGGAGCACCAACTAGACAAACCGACCTACAACTTCAGTGTCCATCCGCCCCCCAATACTCCAATAGAGGAACGTCTCTTGGCATTACCACCAAAGCAGGACTATGGACATCCATTCGTCTAGACGCCAGGACCCAAGACCACAAGAGAATGGGGGGAGAAACCGTTGTGGGGACCAGTCCAGCAACAGGGAGGGTAAAGTAGTAAATCTTTAACAAGACCCCAAATACCTAAGCAAGCAATTAACCCTTCCAGTCAGGAAGGAGGCAGGCAAACCCCCCTCACAGCTGAATGCTACAGCCATTTAATCCTCATGTTCAATCACCTCGGGATCAACTGCGATAGTGGCAGGATCTCCTAAGAATCTCTGACCAGACGGTTTGCCAAAAAATTAATACTCGGCTATAATTGGGTGTGAAGCAGGACCTGCCGGCGTCTGGTTTGAGGCACACGGGTTTCTTATAGGAAGCACGCCTTGTATATAATGGAGACGCTGTCCGGTGACATACCACTTTCTCGATGACGGGCTGCATGGTGCTGCCGTAGTAAAGTAATAGAGACTCTCCGTCTGGGTAGAAGCCGGCAGAGAGGATGGGAACCGGCGTTGGTGTGGCGCTCTCATCGTTGCCGGACGTGGCGATCTGTACTGTACTGGTGGGGGCCACCGGCTTTCTTATGATTCCTGCAAATAAAACCACAAAATAATTGGTATTAGGAGATTTCTAGTCTTAAACCACAAAACATCAACAGCTCCCAACTTCATGCTCAGTAATGTATATATTCAGCAGCAAGAACCGAGCCAACGCACGTCCACAGCGGCACGATGTATATTCTGAGTGTGCTCCCTCAGTACACCAACAATTTCCAGTCCAAGGCTTCTGATCTACCAAGTATGGGACTGGTTAAGCTTTGACAAAACCAGGAAGCCGGTTTTTATGCCGAGCTGCACCAAATTTTGCACTCTAAATTTTAGTAGAGCAACCCAAATGTGTCAGAAGTAGTGAAAGTTGCAGAGGTCATGGTACCTGGGTGGTGACCCCTCCCCCCCGTATGGTACCCGGGTGGTGACAGCCCCCCTCCCCCCGCGGTATGGTACCCGGGTGGTGACTGGTGGCGCTCAGACACAGCCAAGGAAATGTCTTCACTGGATTCAGAGAATTGAAACCACATTTTTGGAGATCATCACCGCACTCACCAGTACTAACCCCTCCCCCCCACACCCCTCCATCTCTGCCATGTTCAAGAAAAATCAACCGACTAGACAAACCTTGACCACAACTTCAGCACTCTCCCGTACTCCAATGGTGGACTGTCTCTTGGCATCACATCTAATGCACGACTATGGTGCCCATGGGTCTCGACAACAGGACATTAGACCACAGGGGCATGGGGGAGAAACCACTGAGGGGACCAGCCTAGTAGCGCAGAGGACCAAGTCTCCTTTAATAAGGCCCCTATACCTAGGGAGCAGTTGACCGTTCCAGTCTGGGGGACCCCTCAGGGAATTTTTCACTTTTTTTTTAGTTGGGCTTCAACCAAACCGGAGAACACAGGAATACATGTGTGCCTTTCTATTCACATAAGGTCTACTGGGGCAAAGAGTCCTCTATACCCTCTCCAGCCTGTAACTTACCCATTCAATATGTGCCGGAATAAGTGCATCTGTCCATCGCGGCACACCACGGCCAGCTTCATAGGCTGCAGGAGATCAATACAAGAGATTAATACACGGAACAGAGAACATCATCCAATACAATAACCTGCAGTTTATGGTTCCTCAGGTGTATATCCAATCTAGAATTGGCACAATGACCCAACAAACCATCAGATGGGGGTCAGTTCATGTAAAGTGCCAGGGCCAAACTCTCCTTGTGAACGCCATATTGAACCAGGTTGCTTTTGTCACATGGTCCAGTCTTGAAAGGCCACTGATAGACTTTCACCAAAAGTTAAGACCAAGCAAGCCGCCCAGTTTACCAATCTTCTCCTTGTTGGTGAAGTGGGCGACCGGGCCTATATAGTTCCTGTGTCCTTCAAGTTAAACGGGGTTTTATGTATGGAAACTGCTTCACCAGTTACATAACCCGGTTCTTGTGGCTGTGGGGGACATTGGATATGGCAATGTGGAGACCGGCTGGACTGTGCTGCCCCCCCCCCCCCGGGTGTGCAGTACTTCTTGCCCCATCCTATAGTGCGCAGCCCCCTCCCCCCCACCTATGGTGTTCCCACCTCCCTATGCCCTCTGTCCTTGCTCTGGCCATCTTAAGTAGAAGCAGAGACTGCACAGTGTAAGAGCTTCAAGAGAGCAGATAGCAGAGACTCCCCCAAGAAGGGAATATTCGAGGATTCTATTCGATTATCTATATTTGTCTTTAATTATTTTTGGGACATTAGAGTATGATAATATTCATCTTGCACCATTATTTTTGATTATTTTATCAACTTATATCACAGGTCATAAATATGTATTAGCGCCGCATCTTTTTTGTATTATTATATATAATCGAGGAGTCTTACCTCATCTTTGCTGAGGGAGGGCGCCAGGTCTACAGCCACCGGAGACTCTGAGAGGGTGAAGGACAGAACCGCGTTCTTCTCTTTCTTGTCAGTCCGGACCTGCCTAGAACACACAGCGCTTGTTTACAGGTCGAACAATACAAATCCAAAATCAGTCTTATTACAGGAATACGTCACCTTCAGATGACACCTGTGCGGCAGAAGTGGTGAACGTGGTATGGTGAACCCCCCCAATGCCATGTGGTTGGTAACCCCCGCCCCCCCCCCCCCCCCCATGTTATCCAGTGTTCATTTTGATTAAATTAACACTAAATTTGTCATTAAAATTAAACGTGTTGGGGGTGGTGCCCCCCTGGTTATCTGGTGGTGACCCTCTTATACAAGCAGATATGAATGAGGACAGCCCGGGAGGGGGGGGGGGGGATGGGTGACTGGTGGCGCTCAGACACAGCCAAGGAAATGTCTTCACTGGATTCAGAGAATTGAAACCACATTTTTTGGGATCATCATCGCACATACCAGTACTAATACCCCTCCCCCTCCACCGTCCCTACATCCCCTCCATCTCTGCACTGACAGGACCCTCCCTGATCTACAACTTCAGCCCCATTTTTTTTTTTTAAATGAAGTGGAAACAAGTTGAACCATTTTGACATTACCTGAAGGCCCCAACCGAATCTGGGAAGGGGATCATTACTGATAGGGGGGATGGGGGGTTCCAGTGATTAGATGGTGAGGGAGGAAGCCCCACTAAAATCAGATGGGAAGCTGACCCCACCCCCAAATAATTGTGGCCACTCACATGTAACTGCCCATGGAGCAATCAGCCCCGATGCAGACTACGTCCAGCACCGATCGTCCACAGGTAAATCGCTCCATGAGAGATCACATGCCCCTGCAGAGGCCCTTCCACTTCAATAGGGCTTCCTTCTGCATCTAATCGCTGGGAACCCCCCCTCCCCCCGCTACGTTTCTCGCATGTAATTCGGTGACGGCATTTGCAAGAGTGAATGAGGCCTTAAATCTGAACTCCGGGCACACTGTAGGTGCCATCAATGCAGTACTGCAAACAGGAGAGTGACGTGAGCAGAAGATCCCATCTATGTACTGCTGCTCCTTGATTGTCCAATCAGTTAGCTGGAAGCAGTTTCCAGCTCAGAAGACAGGTGGAGGATCTGGCTGGTGAGGTGTTCGGGTCACAATTTCTTTGGCCAGTAGGGGGCACTGTATACATGAAGCTATTTGGTTTCTTGCAGTTCAGCTTTGAGCAAATGACGCAACTTTCGCATTCCTGCAATTGCAGACATTTTCTCTGAGTTACCAGTTCCAGGATAAGCCAGAGAGACAAACTCAGGACCGGCCTTCCTTCTCTGCATGGGGAAAGGGCAGGTTCCCTTTAGACACGGGGGTGTTCCCAGTGTGCAGTCCCAGTGTGAAAGTCCGAGTTCTCTCACACCGGGGCGGAGCGCTTGAGGAACGTTAGAAAAAGTCCTGCAAGCAGCATCTTTTGGGCGATATGGGAGCGTTGTATACACCCCTCCTCCACCGCCCCTGCCCATTGGTATGAATGGGCACCAGCGGCACTACATGGGCACCTTTAACCCCTTCTAAGGGAGGGCTCCCCAATGATGATCTGCGTATTGTCAGTCTCCCCCCCCCCCCCCAGATAATGCAGCCCAGCTTACCACACACTGATTAACCGATCGTTTGCTGCTCCAGACAGGAAATACAGGCCCATGGTGTCACAGGATGAGTGAGGCTCCCCTGGAGGTCGGATGAAGATGAGGGATGTGACGGCCGATGAGTGCCCAGTGAATTGCTGAAAACCAAAAAGCGACAGGATAAAAACCAAACTCGGTGATGGTGCCAACCGGAAACCGATCTTTACAGCGGATCGTCTACAAAACTGCTCAACAGGGAGAGATGTAGTGGAAAGGGGGAGAAGGATCTTTGGAGGACGCAGTAGTGGGGGGGGGGGGGGTGTTCTATAAATAATGTAGTGGAGTTTGGAAATTGGTGAACCACAAAGATAAACCAACTCGGTATTCTCCGCGGTGATCTGGCTGCCTCAGGAACAGGCAGGGGCGGCACTATGCAGCAGCCCTGAGCAGGTAGACAGCCGTTACCCTCCCCCACCGATTACCGAGAGGAGCGTCTGGATTTTAGATCACATTTACCAACACATGACCGATGGCGGGGAGAAGGCAGACCAGGCGGTGTAACCAAGAGTCAGCCTACCAAGTCCCCCGAGTGAGCGCCACCGCTGGGCCGGACACAGCGAGTACACGGGGAACCAATAGGCTGAACCTCAGAAGGGCTCCGAATGTTCAGCACCCCCCCCCCATCCCGGGCTCAGGTCGGTGAGACTTACCCTGGTCAGGTTTTTGGTTTCCAGGTCCCACAGTTTGATCGTCCGCCCCGCAGACAGCAACATTTTCCCATCTGGACTTATACACAAACAGCTGACCCCGCCATTGTCTCCTTTCCATTTGCTGCAAAAAGGAGGGGAATAAAATAAAGTTATAGCAAGAAAGTTACCATGTTATATTACGGGAAGGAAGGAAGGAAGGAAGGAGGGAGGGAGGGAGGGAGGGAGGGAGGGAGGGAGGGAAGGAAGGAAGGAAGGAAGGAAGGAAGGAAGGAAGGAAGGAAGGGTCACTATTATATTGCAGGGAGGAAGAGAACCACATTTTACAAGGAAGGGTCAGTGTAGGAAGAAAGGAAATAATATCCATTCATTTCCTTCCATGTAACATGACAAACCTCCTTTGTAATAGTATCTATATAGGAAGGAAGTATATACAATGTTACAAGGCAGGGTCACTTATATTACAGGGTGGAAGGATGGAAGGAACACTATGCTCTATTACAGGGTGGAAGGATGGAAGGAACACTTGCTCTATTACAGGGTGGAAGGATGGAAGGAACACTATGCTCTATTACAGGGTGGAAGGATGGAAGGAACACTATGCTCTATTACAGGGTGGAAGGATGGAAGGAACACTATGCTCTATTACAGGGAGGAAGGATGGAAGGAACACTATGCTCTATTACAGGGTGGAAGGATGGAAGGTACACTATGCTCTATTACAGGGAGGAAGGATGGAAGGAACACTATGCTCTATTACAGGGAGGAAGGATGGAAGGAACACTATGCTCTATTACAGGGTGGAAGGATGGAAGGAACACTATGCTCTATTACAGGGTGGAAGGATGGAAGGAACACTATGCTCTATTACAGGGTGGAAGGATGGAAGGAACACTATGCTCTATTACAGGGAGGAAGGATGGAAGGAACACTATGCTCTATTACAGGGAGGAAGGATGGAAGGAACACTATGCTCTATTACAGGGAGGAAGGATGGAAGGAACACTATGCTCTATTACAGGGAGGAAGGATGGAAGGAACACTATGCTCTATTACAGGGAGGAAGGATGGAAGGAACACTATGCTCTATTACAGGGTGGAAGGATGGAAGGAACACTATGCTCTATTACAGGGTGGAAGGATGGAAGGAACACTATGCTCTATTACAGGGAGGAAGGATGGAAGGAACACTATGCTCTATTACAGGGAGGAAGGATGGAAGGAACACTATGCTCTATTACAGGGTGGAAGGATGGAAGGAACACTATGCTCTATTACAGGGTGGAAGGATGGAAGGAACACTATGCTCTATTACAGGGTGGAAGGATGGAAGGAACACTATGCTCTATTACAGGGTGGAAGGATGGAAGGAACACTATGCTCTATTACAGGGTGGAAGGATGGAAGGAACACTATGCTCTATTACAGGGAGGAAGGATGGAAGGAACACTATGCTCTATTACAGGGAGGAAGGATGGAAGGAACACTATGCTCTATTACAGGGTGGAAGGATGGAAGGAACACTATGCTCTATTATAGGAAGGAAGGATGGAAGGAACACTATGCTCTATTATAGGAAGGATGGAAGGTACACTAGGCTCTATTACAGGATGGAAGGATGGAAGGAACACTATGCTCTATTACAGGGTGGAAGGAAGGAAGGAACACTATGCTCTATTACAGGGAGGAAGGATGGAAGGAACACTATGCTCTATTACAGGGAGGAAGGATGGAAGGAACACTATGCTCTATTACAGGGTGGAAGGAAGGAAGGAACACTATGCTCTATTACAGGGAGGAAGGATGGAAGGAACACTATGCTCTATTACAGGGTGGAAGGAAGGAAGGTACACTATGCTCTATTACAGGGAGGAAGGATGGAAGGAACACTATGCTCTATTACAGGGTGGAAGGATGGAAGGAACACTATGCTCTATTACAGATTGGAAGGATGGAAGGAACACTATGCTCTATTACAGGGAGGAAGGATGGAAGGTACACTATGCTCTATTACAGGGTGGAAGGATGGAAGGAACACTATGCTCTATTACAGGGTGGAAGGATGGAAGGTACACCATGTTCTATCGCAGGGTGGAAGGATGGAAGGAACACTATGCTCTATTACAGGGAGGAAGGATGGAAGGTACACCATGTTCTATCGCAGGGTGGAAGGATGGAAGGAACACTATGCTCTATTACAGGGAGGAAGGATGGAAGGAACACTATGCTCTATTACAGGGTGGAAGGATGGAAGGTACACCATGTTCTATCGCAGGGTGGAAGGATGGAAGGAACACTATGCTCTATTACAGGGTGGAAGGATGGAAGGAACACTATGCTCTATTACAGGGTGGAAGGATGGAAGGAACACTATGCTCTATTACAGGGTGGAAGGATGGAAGGAACACTATGCTCTATTACAGGGAGGAAGGATGGAAGGTACACCATGTTCTATCGCAGGGACAGGACGATCGGACAAATGGCGGGAAGTCGCTCAGACAGCCAAGAGAGATTCACCATTTCTTAATCAGAAATAAGCGAAACCATTCCATCTCATCACAGCGCTCCGTCCAATCACCTCGCTCCTCCTCCGGGTATAGGGATTGGGGGAGGGGTGTTCATAGTTCTAGTGTAGTGAAGTACGGGAGCCCCAACAGTGTCTGATCACTTCACATTGATTCCTTTTGATCAGCAGATAAAACTCGGGCACTTCATTACATAGTTCCGGATCTTTCTATGAGAATCCTGCCTGGGCCTCCAACCACCATAGATACAGAATATAGAGAGGGAGCCTCGTTACCAGGTGATAATAACGGGGCCTGGAAGAGGACTCCCCCACATCTACGGACTGTTCCGGGGTTCGGATCCCCTCCCCCACTCACCATTTCACTTTGCAGGTCTGTGTGTTCCATTCTATGATGTGTTTGTCTTCTGAACAACTGTACAGACAAGCGCCGTCCTGATGCCACCTGATGCAGTTCACTCGGCTGTCGTGGCCACCAACCTGGGAAAATATAAAATAAAACTTGGAGCCCTTTAAATAGATCAGTGTTGGGGGGGGGGGGGGGTCCCCAAGGAGAATGTTGCAGACATTTAATAATCGGCATGTCACACACAGACAGGCCAACTCGGTAATGTCCGCCATGATCTCACTATCTCAGGAACAGGCAGAGACCACATCGTGTAGCAGCCCTGAGCAGGTAGATAGCGGGGACCCCACACTGACACCCCCACATTTACTGGGGGCTACATCGGAAATTCATACTCATGAAAAAAAAAATCATATTGCAGCTCACCACATTTTTTTACCCCCTCTATTTACTTTTTAACATTTACCCCCCCCCCTTTTTTTCGAATCAATTCCCACCAGGTAATCCTGCCGGTAACATTTCCTCTCCAATGAAGCCCCCTGATAAGCTGCAATACATTTAATATTAGTTCCGGGGTTCAGATTTCTTAACTCATTGGCTGTGGGCGGAGAGACCGGCGCCGATCGCGGCGAGCGCTCCCAGCCGACGTTTTCTCGCTCACTGAAGATCTGTTCCGGGCGGAGTAACACTTCAAGAAAAAGGCAAAAAACAGAAAAACTCACCAATTTGCTTTGTAGTTCCCCTTTGATGACGCTGTATAATAATATGGTGCCGGTCGCCGTGCCGATGGCGAGGAGGTCGTATTTTCCGTCTTTATCAACCGCTTCCGATTTCCTCTTCTTTTTCTGATGACTTTCCTAAAATAAGCGACAGATTTGTTTCATTCCCCCCGAGCTGTGTATACAGAATGTTCACCCCATATACATTCAATGTCTTCCTCCGACCCATCCCCCCCCCCCCCCCCCGTCATGTGATCTCAGCCAGTGTGAAAGACCCGCCCCTTTCAACAGAGATCACATGACCCAATGGAAAGATAGAAAGGGCTGCACATCCAGAACTTCCGATTGGTGTTATCTTTGTTTCACAAAGATAACACCAAACTGTGGTCGCATAGACGCGTTTCACACATACATCTTGTGCTTAATCATATCATCTAATGATTAAGCACAAGATGTGTGAAACGCGTCTACAATTTGGTGTCTTCGGTGTTGTCTTTGTGAAACAAAATAATAGGCAATCGGAAGTTCTGGATGTGCAGCCATTTCTTTCCAAGTTTCCCATGGAGGCGGGTCTAGCACTCTGCAAGATCCTCCAATCAGCCTCATCTTTATACACCTGGAGCAGCGGTTCTTGTTCACATGACCCAATGCCTAGGCTTTTGCTTACATGACTGCAGAAGACCATCCCCCCAGGATGGGAAATTCATCCTTTTATTACTACCCTGTTTCCCCGAAAATAAGACCTAGCGTGATTGTCAGTGATGGCTGCAATATAAGCCCTACCCCCCAAATAAGCCCTACCCTGAAAATAAGACCTACAAGGACTTTAACTAGGGCTTATTTGGGGGTAGGGGTTATATTGCAGCCATCACCATCACGCTAGGTCTTACTTTCAGGGAAACAGGGTATGTATCCATCCTAAGGTCAGTACAGCTTCCAGCGACATCAGCACACAGGTCTGCAGTACTATGTAGTGGTGTAAATCGGGGGGGTGGGGGTCTCCAAAAACAAAAAAAGGGGGGGCCAGTTTACTGTCCTTCAGGTTTTAGGGGGGCTGGACCATGGCCAGTGGGAGTAGGAAATGTCACATCTTTAGTAATAGGGAAATTATTGGCGGTCCCCCGCCCCTGGCGTCAGCGGGAGGAGTGCCCCCCCCCCCCCCCCCGGCCTGTATAAAGGCAAGCGAAGGGCCACATTTACCACCCCCCGGGCCGCAGTTTGGAGACCACTGGTGTAAACAGAAGGGGGGTCCATATCCTGATTACTGAGCTCTTCTCCTGAAATCCAACTCCTTTCCCATCGTGCTCCGAACTACAAATCTGTATATTGGGAACGTCATTTCCATGGAGCGAATCCGAGAGAAGAAGAAAAACACGGAACAGGAAGAAAACCGATTTCTGTATCAACTCCTCCGAGAATATAAAATTCTAATTACTGACAAAATGTCAGAAGATCAGCTGATTGGAATGAGGGGAAGGACTTCCTCCAGCAGGGTGACAACACTAAATTCCCTGCAGTGAATTCACAGCAACGTTGTCACCCTGCATTCTATGGTGACACACACCAAGGGGGGCCGAGGGCCCCCCCCCCCCCATCCGATGCCAGTTAGCAAGAGATGTGGAACTCTCAGGATCTGGAAGGCCAGTGATGCCCCTTGTCTGGGTGCTGCGGGAGGAATCTTAGGTTTTTAGTAATGTGTATCACCAGATTACATATGAGGGGGGGGGGGGGGATGGGTTCTGAAGAATCAGCAGGCTCTGCGATTGTGATTGTGATACAATGTTCACTTTACAAGGAAGAGCACAAAATGAGATCGAGTCTACCATGGAAACATTTCATACAATGTATCCGAAAACATGAAACGTCAGAGATTGCTGAACCGGGACTCTGTATCCGACACCATCCGCCCCTCCCCCACCCACACTTCTACTGTACGAGATGTGACCACATCCTGACATGTTACATCCCCCCCCCCTCCAAACACTGATATGTCATGTGATCACAGGAGCCCCCCCCCCCAAATCTATTACACGAGACCCCCCCCCCCCCATCCTCAAATCTATTACACGAGACCCCCCCCTCCCCAAATCTATTACACGAGACCCCCCCTCCTCCCCAAATCTATTACACGAGACCCCCCCTCCCCAAATCTATTACACGAGACCCCCCCTCCCCAAATCTATTACACGAGACCCCCCTCCTCCCCAAATGACAAGCACTGCCACAATATGTGTGTGGGGGAGGGAAGACACAAAAATCGATTGTTTTGTATACAATTGATGACAAAGAACACATCATTCTAATAACTCCAATGAGATGAATCATTTGATCAGATAGTTCCATGTAGAGTCAGCAGAGATGTGCAATTCCCATCACCCGACAACCCGGACACTCCGGGCGATGGGCAGATTGTTTTTTTTTCTTATTTTAACTTTCAGCCCTTCTGCGGGCAAACAGCCGGGTTTACTTGTCAGATGGACATCCCAACACCTCAATGATTCCACTTACCCCGGGGTAAAGTGCCCCCAATTGCCCATCTGCGGGACCGGCATAGCGGGTGATGCCCGATAGAGGAGGGCGGACACATCCTCTCTCCTCCTTTCTCCTGACCCAGAAGTGACGAGCACGGCACCCCTCCCGGGGGCCCCCCCCACCGAGCACGGCACCCCTCCCGGGGGCCCCCCCCACCGAGCACGGCACCCCTCCCGGGGCCCCCCCCCACCGAGCACGGCACCCCTCCCGGGGGCCCCCCCCACCGAGCACGGCACCCCTTCCGGGGGCCCCCCCCACCGAGCACGGCACCCCTTCCGGGGGCCCCCCCACGAGCATGGCATCACTTCCGGGGCCCCCCCACCGAGCACGGCACCACTTCCGGGGCCCCCCCCACCGAGCACGGCACCCCTTCCGGGGGCCCCTCCACCGAGCACGGCACCCCTTCCGGGGGCCCCCCCCCACGAGCATGGCATCACTTCCGGGGCCCCCCCCACCGAGCATGGCACCCCTTCCGGGGGCCCCCCCACCGAGCATGGCACCCCTTCCGGGGGCCCCCCCACCGAGCATGGCATCGCTTTCGGGGCCCCCCCACCGAGCATGGCATCGCTTTCGGGGCCCCCCCACCGAGCATGGCATCACTTTCGGGGCCCCCCCACCGAGCATGGCATCCCTTCCGGGGGCCTCCCCACCGAGCATGGCATCACTTTCGGGGCCCCCCCACCGAGCATGGCATCCCTTCCGGGGGCCCTGCTCATCAAGACCGGCAAAGGATGTAAAGCGGTGTGATGTGCATTACAGGTCAGTGGAGCACAGAGGAGATATTGGGGGTCTGCAAGACTCTGGATGTCTTATTAAAGACATGTCGCCCCCCCCAAAAAAAAAAAAAAAAAAAAAACACCAGATAGGGGACTTTTGTTCCCTATGTGATGGAAACAAAAAAAAAAAAAAAAAAAAAGTTAAGAAAACTCCAAATGTTTTATTTTAAAAAGTTATATCCAAGCACAGAATTCCCCCCCTCAAAAAAATAAAAGAGACTGCCCCACATCTGAAAACATTGATTGCAATGGGGGTTACATATCGCCGCACACCGGAGTGAGAGAGATAATTCTAGCGCCAGACCTCCCCCGTAACACTAAACTGACGACCTATAGGGGGCTTGTAAAGCGTCGCCTATGGAATATATGGGTAGAAGTGGATGAAAAGGTCTGGACAGCCGCACACCGGAAGACATTTCATATGCCTTTTATTTGTAGAACAGAATCATGAAGTACACAGGGCACCGCGGCAAGGCGGTACAGAGAAACAGCTGACGCGTTTCACATTTCAACAAAGTGCTTTACTCACAGCCAGAGCAATGAAATGTCTCCCGGTGTGCGGCTGTCCAGACCTTTTCATCCACTTCTACCTATACAAGCATTAGCCGGCCCCCGGGGCCCCTCTCTGGAGGGTTAGGACGTGGATTGTGGCTTCCTATGGAATATATTGGGGGGAACTGAACTGTCACCATTCCAGGAGATCACACAAATGTAAGGTTTAGCATGTTGGGTATTTACTCCATGCAACTTCCTTCTTTTATATTTTACCAAAAAAATACAAATAAATTGGGTAATGTATGGTTTTCTGCGATCCTAAAATTAACTTATTTACTGAAATTTTGAGTTCCCTTGTAATATTGTAACAAAAAATTGGCACTACCACCATTTTATTCTCTAGGGTGTCTGCTTTCATAAAATATCTCATGTTTTGGGGGTTTTATGTAAATTTCAGGCCTCAGATGTGTGAATGTCGGGATCAGAAGTTCTGTTTGTTACATTGTAATAAGATGTCATTTCTACAAAGATAGGATGAGATGTGATAGAAGAAGTGACATCTTATTACAATGTAACAAACAGAACATGTGACAGATACCCCTCCCCCCACATGAGATGTCAGTCTCCGATCACATCAGTGTATCTCCTGGGGGGGGGGATGGGACATGTTACATGTGTGTACGGAGAGATCACATGTTCTGTGTGTTACATTGTAATAAGATGTCACTTCTATAATATCTCTGTATAAAGAGACATCTGATTACATTGTAACTAATATAAAACATGTGATCACCCCCCCCCCTATATACACACACACAGCGCTTCCATGTACCCCCCCCGTGACAATGTTCTGACTCCCCGACAATCACCCACCTTCCTCCCCTCCAGGTGGGCCCCCCCATACACAGACTGGGTGTCTCACCCGCCCCCCTCGGTTGGGGCCCCCCCATATAGACTGGGTGTCTCACCTGCCCCCCTCGGTTGGGGCCCCCCCATATACAGACTGGGTGTCTCACCTGCTCCCCTCGGTTGGGGCCCCCCCCATATACAGACTGGGTGTCTCACCCGCCCCCCTCGGTTGGGGCCCCCCCATACACAGACTGGGTGTCTCACCTGCCCCCCTCGGTTGGGGCCCCCCATACACATACCGGATCTCACCTGCCCCCCTCGGTTGGGGCCCCCCCATACACAGACTGGGTGTCTCACCTGCCCCCCTCGGTTGGGGCCCCCCCATATACAGACTGGGTGTCTCACCCGCCCCCCTCGGTTGGGGCCCCCCCATATACAGACTGGGTGTCTCACCCGCCCCCCTCGGTTGGGGCCCCCCCATATACAGACTGGGTGTCTCACCTGCCCCCCTCGGTTGGGCCCCCCCCCATACACAGACTGGGTGTCTTACCCGTCCCCCTCGGTTGGGGCCCCCCCATATACAGACTGGGTGTCTCACCTGCCCCCCTCAGTTGGGGCCCCCCCATACACAGACTGGGTGTCTCACCCGCCCCCCTCGGTTGGGGCCCCCCCATACACAGACAGGGTGTCTCACCTGCCCCCCTCGGTTGGGGCCCCCCCATACACAGACCGAATCTCACCTGCCCCCCTCGGTTGGGGCCCCCCCATACACAGACCGAATCTCACCTGCCCCCCTCGGTTGGGGCCCCCCCATACACAGACTGGGTGTCTCACCTGCCCCCCTCGGTTGGGCCCCCCCATACACAGACTGGGTGTCTCCCCCTCCCCCCTCGGTTGGGGCCCCCCCATACACAGACTGGGTGTCTCACCTGCCCCCCTCGGTTGGGCCCCCCCATACACAGACTGGGTGTCTCACCTGCCCCCCTCGGTTGGGGCCCCCCCATACACAGACTGGGTGTCTCACCTGCCCCCCTCGGTTGGGGCCCCCCCATACACAGACTGGGTGTCTCACCTGCCCCCCTCGGTTGGGGCCCCCCCATACACAGACTGGGTGTCTCACCCGCCCCCCTCGGTTGGGGGCCCCCCCATACACAGACTGGGTGTCTCACCCGCCCCCCTCGGTTGGGGCCCCCCCATATACAGACTGGGTGTCTCACCTGCCCCCCTCGGTTGGGGCCCCCCCATACACAGACTGGGTGTCTCACCTGCCCCCCTCGGTTGGGGCCCCCACAATACACAGACTGGGTGTCTCACCCGCCCCCCTCGGTTGGGGCCCCCCCCATACACAGACTGGGTGTCTCACCCGCCCCCCTCGGTTGGGGCCCCCCCCATACACAGACTGGGTGTCTCACCTGCCCCCTCGGTTGGGGCCCCCCCATACACAGACTGGGTGTCTCACCTGCCCCCCTCGGTTGGGGCCCCCCCATACACAGACTGGGTGTCTCACCCGCCCCCTCGGTTGGGGCCCCCCAATACACAGACTGGGTGTCTCACCCGCCCCCCTCGGTTGGGGCCCCCCCATACACAGACTGGGTGTCTCACCTGCCCCCTCGGTTGGGGCCCCCCCATACACAGACTGGGTGTCTCACCTGCCCCCTCGGTTGGGGCCCCCCAATACACAGACTGGGTGTCTCACCCGCCCCCCTCGGTTGGGCCCCCCCATACACAGACTGGGTGTCTCACCTGCCCCCCTCGGTTGGGGCCCCTCCATACACAGACTGGGTGTCTCACCTGCCCCCCTCGGTTGGGCCCCCCCATACACAGACTGGGTGTCTCACCTGCCCCCCTCGGTTGGGCCCCCCCATACACAGACTGGGTGTCTCACCTGCCCCCCTCGGTTGGGGCCCCTCCATACACAGACTGGGTGTCTCACCCGCCCCCCTCGGTTGGGGCCCCCCCATACACAGACTGGGTGTCTCACCCGCCCCCCTCGGTTGGGCCCCCCCATACACAGACTGGGTGTCTCACCTGCCCCCCTCGGTTGGGGCCCCTCCATACACAGACTGGGTGTCTCACCTGCCCCCCTCGGTTGGGGCCCCCCCATACACAGACTGGGTGTCTCACCCGCCCCCCTCGGTTGGGGCCCCCCCATACACAGACTGGGTGTCTCACCCGCCCCCCTCGGTTGGGCCCCCCCATACACAGACTGGGTGTCTCACCTGCCCCCCTCGGTTGGGGCCCCTCCATACACAGACTGGGTGTCTCACCTGCCCCCCTCGGTTGGGGCCCCCCCATACACAGACTGGGTGTCTCACCCGCCCCCCTCGGTTGGGCCCCCCCATACACAGACTGGGTGTCTCACCTGCCCCCCTCGGTTGGGGCCCCCCCATACACAGACTGGGTGTCTCACCTGCCCCCCTCGGTTGGGGCCCCCCCAGGCCAGGCATGTACAGGTGGCGGAGAGGTGAGCGGAAGGCACGTACTCCCGGCGGAGCTCCCCTCCTCCTCCTCGGCTGTCCCACACGGTGATCCTCCCGTCCAGGCCGGACACGGCCAGCAGATCTCTCCTCCCCGGGGTGAAGGCGCTGGCGGGGGGAAGCGCCTCGTACACGCCGCCCGCTGCAGCCGCCGCCATTCCTCCCTCCGATCCGGGCCACGTGTTTAAGGATGGAGCATGCGCACGACGCTCGGGGGAGGGGCTTCGCTCCCGCGCCACGCCTCCCCGGAGGGGACGTCGGCCATTCGCCTAGCAGAGTCACGCTGGGCGGGGCTCCGTCTATAGAGGCCGACTTATAGGACGCGCGGTGTCTCCGCGGCGGCGGCCATGACGGTGGAGCCCATTCCTACTGATAGGACTGGGAGGAGGGCTCCGAGAACATGGCGGACATCGCCGGATTCATAGCGCGTGATCGCAGACATGTTTGTTTTATGGAAGTATAACACATGTCACTTCTCCAGCACAGGGGAGAGCACGCTGCCTTCACGTGGTGATGACAGTCCCGAGCCAAGAGGACCGGTCACCGACCACCGATATATAGAAATGGACCCACCTTCTCCAGAACCACAAGAGCTCACACTCTAATCTCCTTCACTATGAGACCCCATACTTCCCGAATGTCATAGACACCCGCCTGCCGGCCGGGGCGATTCCTGCCTCTTCCATTAATGATCCCAGAAAATGAGTGAGAACCCCCAATATGTGAGATGATTTCTGAAAGCAGAGACCCCAGAGAATAAAATGGTGGTTGTTGGGATTTTTTTTTATGTCGTAGAATATTTGCGCAGCTGTTTATCAAACACAAGTTTTCAGGAAAAAAAAATACGCTTTATCCTCTTGCCGACCGCACCATACCGGAATGACAGATACAGCGCGGTCACATCTGTGATCACTGTGTGCCTCGGACCCAGCACAGATCAGGGTAAAGGGCCAATCACAGTGCGAGGAAAGCAGAGCCGGGGTTTCGTCAGATTCGGCGACCCGTCAGAATGTGTAACGGAAGTGACGTTCCCTCGCCGCCATCTTGCTACACCCGATACTCCTCCATAGTAAGGATACACTGAGAAGGGGGAAAGCGGACATCTTGTTACACCCACCGGAGTTTCACTTTTTACAGTAAAGTGAGTTTATATCGTGAAATACGGGACTGAGAACTCTGTATGAATGTTTCGATTTTAAAAGCAGCGCACTTCTGTCAGATTAGTAAACCTGTGAGATCCGCAGGCTCGCCGCTGCTTTTAAAGATTCAACATCTAACCAATCAGACGGAGTTCTCAGTCCCGTATTTCATGATATAAAATCACTTTACAGTTAAAAATAAGTGCAAAATGCAAAACTCCGGTGGGTGTAACAAGATGTCCGCTTTCCCCCTTCTCAGTGTATCCTTACTATGGAGGAGTGTCGGGTGTAGCAAGATGGCGGCGACAGAACGTCGCTTCCGTTACACATTCTGACGGGTCGTTGAATCTGATGAAACACAGGTGGAATGGCACATGTGACGGGGACATGTACACAGATCATCAGGGCACTGGTTATCAGTTCAGTGCCACTGTTTCGTTACATTAGGCGACCCGTCAGAATGTGTAACGGAAGTGACGTTTGGTCATCGCCATCTTGCTACACCCCACACTCCTCCATAGTAAGGATACACTGAGGAGGGGGAATGCGGACATCTTGTTACACCCACCGGAGTTTTGCTTTTTACACTTATTTATAACAGTAAAGTGAGTTTATATAATGAAATACGGGACTGAGAACTCCGTCTGACTGGTTAGATGTTGAATTTTAAAAGCAGCGAACTTCTGTCAGATTAGCAAACCTATGAGATCCGTAGGCTCTCCGCTGCTTTTTAAAATCAACATCTAACCAGTCAGACGGAGTTCTAAGTACTGTAAGTCACTATATAAACTCACTTTACTGTTATAAATAGGGTAGCACAGTGGTGTAGTGGGTAGCACAGTGGTGTAGTGGGTAGCACAGTGGTGTAGTGGGGGGGCACAGTGGTGTAGTGGGTAGCACAGTGGTGTAGTGGGTGGCACAGTGGTGTAGTGGGTAGCACAGTGGTGTCGGGGTGGCACAGTGGTGTAGTGGGTAGCACAGTGTTGTAGGTAGCACAGTGGTGTAGTGGGTGGCACAGTGGTGTATGTAGTGGGTGGCACAGTGGTGTAGTGGGTGGCACAGTGGTGTAGTGGGCAGCATAGTGGTGTAGTGGGTAGCACAGTGGTGTAGTGGGTAGCACAGTGGTGTAGTGGGTAGGTGCAGTGGGTGGCACAGTGGTGTGGTGGGTAGCACAGTGGTGTAGTGGGTGGCACAGTGGTGTAGTGGGTGGCACAGTGGTGTGGTGTGTAGCACAGTGGTGTAGTGGGTGGCACAGTGGTGTGGTGGGTGGCACAGTGGTGTAGTGGGTAGCACAGTGGTGTAGTGGGTAGCAGTGGTGTAGTGGGTGGCACAGTGGTGTGGTGGGTAGCACAGTGGTGTAGTGGGTGGCACAGTGGTGTGGTGGGTGGCACAGTGGTGTAGTGGGTGTCACAGTGGTGTAGTGGGTAGCACAGTGGTGTAGTGGGTAGCAGTGGTGTAGTGGGTGGCACAGTGGTGTGGGGGGCACAGTGGTGTAGTGGGTAGCACAGTGGTGTACTGGGGAGCACAGTGGTGTAGGGGTGTGGCACAGTGGTGTAGTGGGTAGCACAGTGGTGTAGTGGGTGGCACAGTGGTGTGGTGGGGGGCACAGTGGTGTAGTGGGTAGCACAGTGGTGTAGTGGGTAGCACAGTGGTGTACTGGGGAGCACAGTGGTGTAGGGGTGGCACAGTGGTGTAGTGGGTAGCACAGTGGTGTAGGGGTGGCACAGTGGTGTAGTGGGGAGCACAGTGGTGTAGTGGGTAGCACAGTGGTGTAGGGGGTGGCACAGTGGTGTAGTGGGGAGCACAGTGGTGTAGTGGGTAGCACAGTGGTGTAGGGGGTGGCACAGTGGTGTAGTGGGGAGCACAGTGGTGTAGTGGGTGGCACAGTGGTGTAGGGGTGGCACAGTGGTGTCGTGGGCGGCACAGTGGTGTAGTGGGGAGCACAGTGGTGTAGTGGGTGGCACAGTGGTGTAGTGGGGTGGCACAGTGCTGTAGTAGGCGGCACAGTGGTGTAGTGGGGTGGCACAGTGGTGTAGTGGGTAGGTGCAGTGGGTGGCACAGTGGTGTGGTGGGTAGCACAGTGGTGTAGTGGGTGGCACAGTGGTGTAGTGGGTGGCACAGTGGTGTGGTGTGTAGCACAGTGGTGTAGTGGGTGGCACAGTGGTGTGGTGGGTGGCACAGTGGTGTAGTGGGTGTCACAGTGGTGTAGTGGGTAGCACAGTGGTGTAGTGGGTGGCACAGTGGTGTAGTGGGTAGCAGTGGTGTAGTGGGTGGCACAGTGGTGTGGTGGGTAGCACAGTGGTGTAGTGGGTGGCACAGTGGTGTGGTGGGTGGCACAGTGGTGTAGTGGGTGTCACAGTGGTGTAGTGGGTAGCACAGTGGTGTAGTGGGTAGCAGTGGTGTAGTGGGTGGCACAGTGGTGTGGGGGGCACAGTGGTGTAGTGGGTAGCACAGTGGTGTACTGGGGAGCACAGTGGTGTAGGGGTGTGGCACAGTGGTGTAGTGGGTAGCACAGTGGTGTAGTGGGTGGCACAGTGGTGTGGTGGGGGGCACAGTGGTGTAGTGGGTAGCACAGTGGTGTAGTGGGTAGCACAGTGGTGTACTGGGGAGCACAGTGGTGTAGGGGTGGCACAGTGGTGTAGTGGGTAGCACAGTGGTGTAGTGGGTAGCACAGTGGTGTAGGGGTGGCACAGTGGTGTAGTGGGGAGCACAGTGGTGTAGTGGGTAGCACAGTGGTGTAGGGGGTGGCACAGTGGTGTAGTGGGGAGCACAGTGGTGTAGTGGGTAGCACAGTGGTGTAGGGGGTGGCACAGTGGTGTAGTGGGGAGCACAGTGGTGTAGTGGGTGGCACAGTGGTGTAGGGGGTGGCACAGTGGTGTAGTGGGTGGCACAGTGGTGTAGGGGTGGCACAGTGGTGTCGTGGGCGGCACAGTGGTGTAGTGGGGAGCACAGTGGTGTAGTGGGTGGCACAGTGGTGTAGTGGGGTGGCACAGTGCTGTAGTAGGCGGCACAGTGGTGTAGTGGGTAGCACAGTGGTGTAGTGGATGGCACAGTGGTGTAGTGGGGTGGCACAGTGGTGTAGTGGGTAGCACAGTGGTGTAGTGGGGGGCACAGTGGTGTAGTGGGGTGTCACAGTGGTGTAGTGGGTGGCACAGTGGTGTAGTGGGCGGCACAGTGGTGTAGTGTGTAGCACTCTCACCTAGCAGTAAAAAGGGTCGCTGGTTCAAATCCCAACCACGACACTACCTGCCTGGAGTTTGCATGTTCTCTCTGTGTTGGGTTTCCTCCCACACTACAAAGACATGCTGGGAGGATAATTGTCCCCGGTATATGAATGTGAGTTGGGGGGACATTAGATTGGAAGCTCCTGAGGGTCGGGACCGATGTGATTGTACAATGTATATGTAAAGTGCTGTGTAAACTGACAGCTCTACAAGTACCTGAAATAATAATAATAAGTGTAAAATGTAAAACTCCGGTGGGTGTAACAAGATGTCCGCTTCCCCTCTTCTCAGTGTATCCTTACTATGGAGGAGTGCGGGGTGTAGCAAGATGGCGGTGAGGGAACGTCACTTCCGTTACACATTCTGACGGGTCGCCTAATCTGATGAAACAGAACCTCATCAATGCCGCCTATCAGTGAAGGAGAAAAAATTACTTAACCACTTGCCGCCCGCCATATAGCAGAACGACGGCGGCAAAGTGGTTTCAATAACCTGACTGGGCGTCATATGACGTCCGCAGAATATTGAGCCGCTGCGCGCCCCCGGGGGCGTGCATCGTGGCGATCGTTGTCGTGGGGTGTCAGTCTGACACCCCGCAACACCGATCTAGGTAAAGAGTCTCTGACAGAGACTCATTACCACGTGATCAGCCGTGTCCAATCACAGCTGATCACGATGTCAATAGGAAGAACCGGTGATCGGCTTTTCCTCACTCGCGTCTGTCAGACGCGAGTAGAGGAGAGCCGATTGGCTGCTCTCCTGACAGGGGGGGTCTGTGCTGATTGATTATCAGCACAGCCCCCCCTGTGATCCCACCCAGGACCACCATCATGCCACCCAGGACCACCAGGGAAGACATCCACACTGGACCACCAGGTATGCCCCCTAGACCCCCAGGGAAATTCCAATCTGTGCCCAGGCAGCTGCCAATCAGTGCCCACTCACAATGCCTACCACTGCCAGTGCCACCAGGGATACCTATCAGTGCCGCGTACCAGTGCCCAGCAGTGCCGCCTATTAATGCCACCCATAAGAACCCATCTTTGCAGCCTTTCAGTGCCCATCAGTGCCGCCTATCAATGCCAATCAGTGCCTATCGTCAGTGCCCGCTCATTGGTGCCGCCTTATCAGTGAAAGAGAAAACTTACTTATTTACAAAAAATTTTAACAGAAACAAAATCAAAACTTTTAATTTTTTTTTAAATTTTCGGTCTTTTTTTATTTGTTTAGCAAAAAAAAGAAAAAAAATCGCAGAGGTGATGAAATACCAGCAAAAGAAAGTTCTATTTGTGGGAAGAAAATGATGAAAATGTAGTTTGTGTACGGTGTTGTATGACCGCGTAATTGTCATTCAAACTGCGACAGCGCTGAAAGCTGAACATTGTCCTGGGAAGGAAGGTGTATAAGTGCCCCCCGGTATTGAAGGGGTTAATTTACAAAATGTTATAACAGGAAAGAAGAAAAACTTTTTTTTCAACATTTTCGGTCTTTTTCATTTATTTAGCAAAAAATAATAAAACCCCCCAGAGGTGATTAAATACCACCAAAAGAAAGCTCTATCTGTGGGGAAAAAATGATAAAATAGTCATATGAGTACAGTGTAGCATGACCGAGTAATTGTCATTCAAAGTATGACGGTGCTGAAAGCTGAGGATTGGCCTGGGCAGGGAGGGGGAGCGCCCGGTATTGAAGGGGTTAATGAATCTTAGTGCTCACTATATGATAACCAGTTTTTGGTAAAATATAAAAGATGAGGCTGCGATAAGTAAATAAATACCAAACATGCGAAGATTTAAAACTGAGCGCAGCCATGGAATGGCGACAAACTTGCGGTACTTAAAGTGGACGGCCACTCTGAAAAAAAAAAATTGCACCAAAAATCTTAAAAATTTAAAAAAAAAATTTGAAAAACAAAACATTTTTTAAACTTACCTGAACCCTTGTTGCTAGGCAGTCTTCCTAATCTGCCTCTTCCCATTCCGCGGCGTGTCCTGCTCCTCGGTGAGCGGCCCCGTTGCCTTCTGGGAATTGTGTGTGTTCCCAGAACACCACGGGGCCATTCACAGAGCGCCGCTCGCGCGTGTGCAGTAGGAAACTGGCAGTGAAGCCGCAAGGCTCCACTGCCTGTCTCCCTTACTTAGTATGGCGGTGCCGGGACCCGAGAGCCGAGGGATGGGTCGGCCTCGGGCGGCTGACATCGCGGGCACCCAGGACAGGTAAGTACTTATTTAAAGTCAGCAGCTACAGTGTTTGTAGCTGCTGACTTTAAAAAAACAATTTTTGCTGGCCGGAATCCCGCTTTAAAACTCTCCATAGGTGACACTTTAACCGCTTTGCCGACCAGCCGCCGCCATTATACTGCGTCAGGTCGGCTCGTTCCCGCAAATCGCCGTAGGTGTACGTCGGCTCCTTTAAGAGCCATAGCAGGCACGCGCGCCCAATCGTGCCCACTGCACGGGGGAGGGGTGACCAGATGCAGGTGGGCGCGATGTCTGCCGGCCACCCGCGGGAAAGAGAGCCAGAGTGGGGATCTGTCAATGTAAACAGACAGATCTCCGTTCTGACAGGGGAGTTATAGAGAGAGAGATCTGCTATTCCTAGTGATTTGGAACAGCGATCTCTCTCCTCCCCCAGTCAGTCCCCTCCCCCCCCCCCACACCTCCCTAGGGAACACATTTAACCCCTTGATCGCCCCCTAGTGTTATCCTCTTCCCTGCCAGTGACAAGGTATTTTTTTTTGTTTATAGCGCAAAAAATATAAAACCGCAGAGGTGATCAAATACCGCCAAAAGAAATCTCTATTTGTGGGATTTTGATTGGGTACAGCTTTCCCACGACCGCGCAATTGTCAGTTAAAGCGACGCAGTGCCGTATCACAGAGAATGGTCACTGATGGGGAAAATCTTCCGGTCTGTAAGTGGTTAAAATCCTTCACAGGTTATCAGTGCGGAGCGAATCCTCCATGATGAGCCCCCCAAATTTATCGATCTCACTCTGACATTCGCAGAGATATCTCACATGTGTGGTGCAATCACTGGTTACATACGTGTGCCGGGCCTACGTGTGCTTTACATTTACATGTATGTGCGGGGGACGGAGGTGCTTTACATTTACATGTATGTGCGGGGGATGGAGGTGCTTTACATTTACATGTATGTGCGGGGGACGGAGGTGCTTTACATTTACATGTATGTGCGGGGGACGGAGGTGCTTTACATTTACATGTATGTGCGGGGGATGGAGGTGCTTTACATTTACATGTATGTGCGGGGGATGGAGGTGCTTTACATTTACATGTATGTGCGGGGGATGGAGGTGCTTTACATTTACATGTATGTGCCGGGCCTACGTGTGCTTTACATTTACATGTATGTGCGGGGGATGGAGGTGCTTTACATTTACATGTATGTGCGGGGGACGGAGGTGCTTTACATTTACATGTATGTGCCGGGCCTACGTGTGCTTTACATTTACATGTATGTGCGGGGGATGGAGGTGCTCTTCATTTTTATTGTTTTTATTTTATTTACCCTCCTTTTTTTTTTTCTTTACACATTTCTTTTTTTTTTTTCATTTAACTTTATTACTATCACAAGAGGTGAACAATCTCCCTTTTGATAGCTTTGGGCAGTGCCAGGTCCTCATTATGGAAACATCATAGTTGGTAAAGATGAATAAAGACACCGGTCCATCCAGTTCACTCTGTGTGTGTTTATGTCAAAATAAAAAAGAAATCATATCCCATATCCCTGTATGTTGTGTTCGCTAAGATGGCCATCTAAGAGGTTTTTTTTTTCTAAACTATCAATATATCCAGCTGACACCACCAATTGTGGTAGAGAGCTCCACATCCTTATTGCCCTGACAGTGAAAACCCCCTACACAGCTTAAGGGTAAACCGCTTCTCCTCCAAACCCGGACACTTTAGCGGCGCATGGCTAATTTTTTTTTTCAGTAGTATACACTATAGGATGATAAAAGACCTGGGACACCTTTGGGTGCCCCAAGGAGAGTAGTATTGTTGTGCACCATATGCACTGTGGCAAACAGAGGGTGTGGCCAAACTGCTCTTGCTGACATAATCCCGGTGTCCTGTGAATCTGGGCTAAATCCCATAGTGGAGCCATGCCAGAACAAGTTCATAGTGATCCTTCCTTCCTGCCTTCCATGTGCCATAGTGATCCTTCCTTCCTGCCTTCCATGTGCCAGAGTGATCCTTCCATGTGCCAGAGTGATCCTTCCTGCCTGCCTTCCATGTACCATAGTGATCCTTTCTTCCTGCATTTCATGTGCTATAGTGATCCTTCTTCTTGCCTTCCGTGTGCCATAGTGATCATTCCTTCCTGCCTTCCATGTGCCACAGTAATCCTACAATGTATCAGAGTAACCTTCCTTCCATGTGCCATAGTAATCCTTCCATGTATCAGAGTAACCTTCCTTCCATGTGCCATAGTAATCCTTCCATGTATCAGAGTAACCTTCCTTCCATGTGCCATAGTAATCCTTCCATGTATCAGAGTAACCTTCCTTCCATGTGCCATAGTAATCCTTCCATGTATCAGAGTAACCTTCCTTCCATGTGCCATAGTGATCCTTCCTTCCTGCCTTCCATGTGCCATAGTGATCCTTCCTTCCTGCCTTCCATGGGCCATGGTGATCCTTCCTGCCTTCCACGTGCCATAGTGATTCTTCCTGCCTTCTATGCTCCATAGTTCTCTTTTCTTCCTGCCTTCCATGTGCAATAGTGACCCCTTCTTCCTGCCTTCCATGTCCCATAGTGATCCTTCCTCCCTTCCATGTACTATAGTGATCCTTTCTTCCTGCTTTCCATGTATCATAGTGATCCTTCCTTCCTTTCATGTACCATAGTGATCCTTCCTGCCTTCCATGAATCATAGTGATCCTTCCTTTCTTTCATGTACCATAGTGATCCTTCCTGCCTTCCATGTATCATAGCGATTCTTCCTTCCATGTATCATAGTGACCCTTCCTGCCTTCGATGTACCATAGTGATCCTTGCTGCCTTTCATGTACCATAGTGATCCTTCCTTCCATGTACCATAGTGATCCTTCCTTCCAGCCTTCCATGTACCATAGTGATCCTTGCTGCCTTCCATGTACCATAGTGATCCTTCCTTCCATGTACCATAGTGATCCTTCCTTCCTGCCTTCCATGTACCATAGTGATCCTTCCTTCCTGCCTTCCATGTACCATAGTGATCCTTGCTGCCTTCCATGTACTCTCCCCCTTCCCCTATCATGTTTGGAGTGCCGCAGGTCACTAGCTCCCTGAAATGTCCCTCATTCTCAAGTTTGAAAGTTGGGGGGTATGATTAGGTATTATGGTTATAGCACCATCTGACCTTCACTCACTGCTGGATTTTGCTTCCTTTAATCCCTCCCCCACCACCTAGTTTAAAAGCCCCTCCAGCTTTTTGGCCATCTTCTCCCTCATCAGAGCTGCACCCTCCCCATTAATGTGCAGCCCACCCCCTACTATAGAGCCTATAACAGAAGTCAGCCCAGTTCTCCTGGAACCCTTAACCCTCCTTCCTGCACCAGTTCATAAGCCACTTGTTAAGTTGCCTAAACTCCTGCTCCTCTCTAGTCTATTAGACCCCCAACGTCTCCCCTGACCTCCAACCCTGCTGATCAAACACAGAGTTTGTATGGTGGGTGAGGGGTGGGAAAGGGGGTTAAAAACTGATTAAGTGGCTGTAAAGCTGCCCGGATCACTTTTACAGGAAAGCCAATCACCGGCCTTACAAAAAACAGTACCGGGATTCTGGCTGCAGCCGTATCCTTCATCCTCCTATGACGGCTTGCTGTCTCAGACATTTCTATACATACACTAGACAGTAAACAGTTAAAGGGGAACTCTGTTTATATGGTTTTGTTAGGGGGGGAGGGGTCAATATCTTGTAGACTTGTATTGCTTTGTGACAGCCAGGTAACAATGTTGTGTCTGGAAATCTGAATCATGGACATCCTCCCATAATTCTGCATCCAAGAAGGACACATTTTAGCAAAATATATTCAGGCAAAGAACACGCCCACAGATTTGCAGATTGGTTAAACGCGGAGTTCTCACATTTTCCGACCAAAAAGCCAATTCACTGTTCTAAAGGCCTAAAGGGGCAAAACTGTGAATACTGTGGATAGAAAATCGTCTGGATGTCAGTGGTAAGTGCAAAGATGAGTGCCCCATCATTGGTGTCAGTGGGAGGAATAGTGCCCCATCATTGGTGTCAGTGGGAGGAATAGTGCCCCATCATTGGTGTCAGTGGGAGGAATAGTGCTCCACCCATCATTGGAGCACAGGTGTGTCAGGAGGAGGCTGTCTCTCTGGAGCTGCTGCAGATCCGTGTGAGAGGGGACTGGTGAGGAAATCTATCCCAGCTCTCCTGGCCCCTTTCTGGGGAAGCCATGGAGGCCAGCAGGGCCTCTCCTGCTGGAAGCTCCCAGCCATCTCCTGGGCCATCGGATGTCATGCCTTCCTCTGTACAAACCATGGCTTGTGATCTTTCTGCCCCTGGTAAGGATGAAGGCTCAGAGGCAATTCAGGAGCGAGTGGTGGCCGGGATTAAAGCCCTGAATAGAGAAAGAGACAAGCTCTATAAACTGAGAGCGGAGCTGAAGCGCCTGAGAAGGCAGCGTGAGGGCTTGCATAGCCAGAAACGAGGGTCCATGGATCCGGAGATCCAACTGGCCAAGGTCCGGGTGGAACATCAGGAGACCATTGTGTCCATCATGGAAGGAAGAGATGGGCCATTTAAGGAAAAGTTTTACAATGAAAAAAGGTTTGCCAGGATGACAAAGATGGAGGTGGAGGAGGAGACCCCCAGTTCTGACCCCCTGCCCCCTCAGGTAGAGGTAAGCAGCCCCATGCCTTCCCAGGACTCAGGAGGCATGCTCAGGGCCATCCGGGTAATGGAGTCTCCTGTGCGGGGGGATCAGCTGGCGTTTGGTGATAAGGACATAACTGATAATGTGCCTGATAATGTCAAGCCCCAAGCAGGGGATGAATCTGTTTTTGTGTCATCTAACACCATGAGCAATGTTGAAAGTGTGCCCAGTGACAATCAAGTTTCTAATGCTATGTGTAGCAATGTTGTACCTGCTAATGCTGCAGCGCAGCAAGAGCTGCATTTAAAAAATGACATTTCTGAAAAGGAACTACCGGTGTCAGCAGAGCCTATTAACTCTCCTTTGGCTGAGTCTAAAGATGTTTGCCCCACAGCTGCTGGAGACTCTACAGTGCAGCATCAGGAGACAGCTGGTATTGCAGCAACTGTGACTATTCCTGATGGGAAATTGAACGTGTGTGTGACTGATAGCAATTGTACAAGTGTGATGGACAATCGTCCCAGCTCAGTCCAAGCAAATAATAATAATGTACAGACTACTGTGACTTCAGTGTGGGGCCTTGGCCCTGATAAACCCACGTTTGCTCAGGTGGTACGCTCTGCTCCTGGTGGCTCCGCCCCCAAGCGGGGTTTCCCCCTGCAGCCTACCACTTTGGGCACCCCGGGATCTGGTCTTGGGTCTCTGGCTTCTGCTGGGGGTCCGAGAAGAAATGTGGTAATTCTCAAATGGGAAGGTGGTGCGATCCCTCCAGCACGGCGTGCAGTGGTGGATTTGATTTTGGAGATGGGTTTTGGGGCAAATGACCTGTATGCCTTTATACATGTAGCTGGGACACGGGATTATACCATTAGTTTCACCAGGCCAGAGGGTCTTGACCTGTTCTGGGAGCGATATGAGGCTCGGTGCAGGTCAAGACCTGAATGGGAAGGTCTGGCCCCAGTTGCGGTTTCGCAAAGGTCAACGGTGAAAAAGATAACCATCATACTCACCAATGAGAGTGTTCCTGCTCGGGACCTAGAGGTCTGGTTAAGGAACTATGGTGAGGTTTTGACTAAGCCCAGCAAAATCCTTGATGAACGTAACATCTGGACTGGGGGTTGGTCGGTTACAGTCAGGTTGGCCAGGGATGGGAATGTTGTCCGTCACCTGCCCTCCTCAGCTTTTATAGGGAGGGATAGGATGACTATTTTCTACCCTGGTCAGCCGAAGCTGTGTCACCGCTGTGGAGAAAAGGGGCATTTGAGTTCTTCCTGTTCAGCCTTGATATGTTCAGTGTGTCGGGGTCAGGGTCATATGGCTAAGGACTGCACTGAGATGATCAGGTGTAACCTGTGCCTGCGCCTTGGCCACCCCTACAGCAGATGTCCTGAAGCCTGGCACAATATGGAGAAGGAGGTAATTGATGACATGTCAAGGCTGGACGGGATGGAGGGTGATGCCCCTGGTGTACCATCCTCCTCTGCGGTGACTGACTCCCCTGGTCCTGCTCAGGATCCCTCTCCAGTTCCTGTGGCCACCCCTCCTGTGTCTGTAAGTATTCCTTCTGTATCTGTCTCTGTGTCCCCCCAGCCTACTGTATCCCCTCCTCTTGTGTCAGAACCTTCCAAGTCTGTGCCCCCCGAGTCAGTTACCCCCCAGGAGTCTACCCCTCCTAAGTCAGATTCAAAGGGAGTAACCCCCCCACCAGGAGTGGTAGTGGGTTTTAAAAAGGTCGCTTCTGCCTCTCTAAAGGAGTCTTCTGTAAAGACTTCAAAGAAAAAAACAGGAGATAAGGGCATCTCTGAAGCTGACCTGCAGTACCTGGAGGAGAGAAGGAAGGTTGGGAAGCGGAAGAAGCAGGTGGTGAGGACGGAACAGGCTCCAGTGCCTGTCTCCAACCGTTATAGGTCCTCTAAGTGGGAGATTTCCTCATCTGGAGCTTCTTCGGAGCGAAGTTCTGATTCTGAGATGGAGTTTGAGGCGGCCTCAAGAAAGAGAGAGGCTTCTGGTGATGAGCAGCAGAGGGGAGCTAAGAAGCAATCCACCCAATAACCCAAATGGCGGTTCCCCCTCCGTTAAAAGTGGTGACAATAAATGTCGCCAGCATTAAGTCAGTAAGAGCTCGTTCTATGGCCTTCTTTTTGTTCAGCCAATTAGATGCTGAAATTTTATTTTTGCAAGAGACTAGGCTCACCTCCTTGGCAGATATTCATATGGCCAAGAGAGAGTGGAGGTATGGTCCATCTTACTGGTCTCTTGCGGCCGAGCCTTACGGCGGTGTGGCGGTGTTGTTTAAAACCGGCATGGTAACTATCCGGCGGGTTATTGAGGTGGAGATTGGGAGATGTATGGTCTTAGACGTCCTTGTGGGAGGGCAGGACCTGCGCCTAATTAATGTCTATGGGCCGCACACAAAGTGGGACAGGAAATGCCTTTTTACAAGGATCAAGCCATTTCTTTTTACATCCCGGCAAGTGGTCTTTGGAGGTGACTTTAATACAGTAACTAGGCCCAAGGACAGGAAGGACTTCAAGGACAGGCTGGGATATGATAGCGTTTTTTTAAATAGTATGGTTAGGGATGCTGGTCTTGTGGATGTGCACATTAAGCACCTCCCGGATGACACTGGGTTCACCTTTCATCGAGGTAATAGTCAGAGTAGAATAGATAGGTTTTTTTTGAAGGAGACCTCTGCTTTCTCACCCCCAGTGGTGCAGGCAGTAGAGTTCTCTGATCACTGTATGCTATCTGTGGTCCTGAATGCTTCAGACGCCCCTCAGAGGGGTAAGGGCATCTGGAGATTGAATTCGACTCTACTCAAGGAAGAACATGTTAGACAATCCTTTGAGGAATTCTTTCAGGCACAGGTGACCATCCTGGACTTTTGTAGCAGCAAGGCTGAGTGGTGGGAGCTGACCAAAAAGAGGATCGCTGGATTCTTCAGGGGCCTAGCCAATAGAAAACAGTTTAATAAATACATGACCTACCAACGTTTACGGAGGAAGCTGGATATTCTTGTCTCGAGAGGTGGAGATCCTGGGGAAATCTCCGAAGTAAAACTCCTTCTCAGGAAGTGTCAATATGACCGGCATGCCTCTTTGGTTCTGGAGAGGGACTATGGGAAGTACCACTCGCCTGACCCTTACCAGAACTGCAAACAAGGTGTAGCTGTTAAAACGGTCGTTGGCCTTAAAGACAGTACAGGTTCCTTGACAAAGTCCAGGTCAGGGATTCTGGAGGTCGTGAGGTCCTTTTATGCTGACCTTCTTGGGAGGAAAGAGCTTGACCGTGACAAGATGGAAGGCTTTTTGGACTCTACTCCAGGTCTAAATGATGAAGATGTCCCATTGATGAATTTGACAGAGGAGATCACAGTTGAAGAGGTGATGAGGGCAATTGAACAACTTGCCATCAAAAAGTCACCTGGACCGGATGGCTTGACGGCTGAGTTTTACAAAGCCTTTAAGTCTATTCTGGCCCCACATTTGGTAGAGGTTTTTAACAGTTGCCTTGCTGAGGGGGTACTTCCCCCTTCCATGAGGCACTCGGCTGTGATTCTTCTTTCAAAGGGTAAAGATCCTTCGATGATTGAGAATTGGCGCCCCATCAGCCTTCTTAATGTCGATAGAAAGATACTGGCAAAGATATTTTTCTGGCGCCTATCGTCAGTAGCAGAGTCTTTGCTTTCTCGCCATCAGCACTGTTCGGTCCAGGGTAGGTGCACCTTCACAGCGGTTTTAGCTGTCCGGGAGGCCTTGGAGCGGTGCAGGGCTGCAGGCTGGGGAAAGTATTTGCTGACATTAGATCAGGCAAAGGCTTTTGATCGTGTCAACCATGAGTACCTGTGGTTGCTCCTTAGTAAGTACGGTCTGCCGGGTGGTTTTGTCGATTGGTTAAAAGTCTTGTATAAGGGGGCAGAAAGCTTTCCTCTTGTTAATGGTTGGGTTGGGCAGTCCTTTGAGGTTGGCTCCGGGGTGCGCCAGGGTTGTCCCCTGAGTCCCCTGCTCTATGTGTTTGCAATCGACCCTTTCATCAGGAGGCTAGAGAGCGGCATGTTGTGTGGGGTACCAGTGGGTCTCCCGGGTGAGCCGCCTTTGAGGGTTGTTGCCTATGCGGACGATGTGTCAGTGATTGTCACCGGGGCGGATGAAGCAGAGGAGGTGGTCTCTCTGACATCACGGTATTCTGAAGCATCAGGCTCCAAGATCAATCAGGAAAAGAGTGAAGTCTTCTGGATGGGAAAGGAAGGTGAGGGTTTTGATCTCCCGGACACCTTTCCAGTGCCCCAGGAAAGAATTAAGATTCTAGGCATTGAATTTGGACCCGGCGATTATGGCCTCAAAAACTGGGAAGGCAGACTGGAAATTGCCAATACTAAGGTGGTCAGCTGGAAGAAATGGAAGTTATCTATGAGGGAAAGGGTTGATCTGATTAAGACTTACCTGATTCCGATCTTTTTGTATGTCAGCTTTGTCTGCATCTTGCCAGTGTCTCTCTATGCTAGGGTCAGTAGTGTGTTCTTCCAGATGTTGTGGGGGAACAGACTGAATCCCATCAAGAGGAATGTCACCTATCTATCCAGGAGGGAGGGTGGCTTAGGTATGGTCAACCCAGTTCTTTTCTTTTCACTGCTTTTTCTCAAGTTTAATATTGGTAATATGCTTGCAGTGGAACCTCCTGGATGGGCAGGCATTTTTAGATCTTGGTTTAGGCCTTTTCTGCGACTTTGGGAAGAAGGTGGCCAAGTGAAGAATCTCAGGGGTCATCGTGGTCAGCTACCAGCCTATGTCGCTCCGTGCCTGAAGTTATTACGGCAGTGGCGATTGTCGGCTGAAGATCTCAGATCGGTTCCGAGGAAAGTCCTTATGAGTCGAGTCTTGAGCGAAGTCTTTCATGACCCACTGGCCTTAAGGGATTGCCCAGGCCCAGTTTTGAGGGCAGGGTTAAGACTTATTAATTTGGACAGAGTACCTCCTAAATTCAGGGATCTGGCCTGGATGTGCTTCCATGGGAGGCTCTATGTTAGGGGCAATTTGAAATTCCGCAGTGGGGTGGATCGTAGCTGTCCTCGGGAGGAGTGTGCAGGTGAGGAGGAGACTATGGACCATTTTCTGCTTCATTGCCCTTTTAACATAGAGGTGTACAAACAGGTGGGGCGGGCCCTCGGTGTCCCTTTCCTCTCCAGGCTGGGTTATGCTGAGTGGGTGTATGGAGCATTCAATACTGGTGGGGTTTTTTGTTTAGATACACTTTTTCTAGTTAGCCTAGTAGTCCGTTATTTCACTTGGAACGCACGGTGTCAGGTCAGCATTCGGCGTAAAATCCTTCCTGTTCAGGTGGTGGTGTATGACATTCTGCATGAGGTGGAGAAGATTCGGGTGCTCGAGAGGGACAAGCGGAGTCAGGGGGCTTGGTTGAAGGCGTGGAGGGGTTTCAAGCCTCCCTGACTGCCAGGAGTCTCTTTCCCGGGTGTGGCTGTCTGTCTCTTATCACCCTAGATTATTATTTTTTGGATTAATTTTTGATAAATGGCTGCGTACATAGGTGATGGGTTGTGCCTCTTAGGCCCTCTCTGCTGCTTTATGTAAATAGTTTTGGTAACGGATTATGTATATATTGTATATATTCTGAACATGGATGTGTATTCCTTGGATTTCTGTTGAAGTTTTGTACTATGGTTTTGTTTTTTACTTTTGTATAAAATTGGTTGCTTGATTCTTTTAATAAAAGATCAATAGTGCCCCATCATTGGTATCAGTGGGAGGAATAGTGCCCCATCATTGGTCTCAGTGGGAGGAATAGTGCCCCATCATTGGTGTCAGTGGGAGGAATAGTGCCCCATCATTGGTATCAGTGGGAGGAATAGTGCCCCATCATTGGTCTCAGTGGGAGGAATAGTGCCCCATCATTGGTGTCAGTGGGAGGAATAGTGCCCCATCATTGGTATCAGAGGGAGGAATAGTGCCCCATCATTGGTGTCAGTGGGAGGAATAGTGCCCCATCATTGGTGTCAGTGGGGTGAATAGTGCCCCATCATTGGTATCAGTGGGAGGAATAGTGCCCCATCATTGGTGTCAGTGGGAGGAATAGTGCCCCATCATTGGTATCAGTGGGAGGAATAGTGCCCCATCATTGGTGTCAGTGGGAGGAATAGTGCCCCATCATTAGTATCAGTGGGAGGAATAGTGCCCCATCATTGGTGTCAGTGGGAGGAATAGTGCCTCATCATTGGTGTCAGTGGGAGGAAGTGTCCCATCATTGGTGTCAGTGGGTGGAATAGTGTCCCATCATTGGTGTCAGTGGCAGGAATAGTGTCCCATCATTGGTATCAGTGGGGGGAATAGTGCCCCATCATTGGTGTCAGTGGGAGGAATAGTGCCCCATCATTGGTATCAGTGGGAGGAATAGTGCCCCATCATTGGTGTCAGTGGGAGGAATAGTGCCCCATCATTGGTGTCAGTGGGAGGAATAGTGCCCCATCATTGGTATCAGTGGGAGGAATAGTGCCCCATCATTGGTCTCAGTGGGAGGAATAGTGCCCCATCATTGGTGTCAGTGGGAGGAATAGTGCCCCATCATTGGTATCAGAGGGAGGAATAGTGCCCCATCATTGGTGTCAGTGGGAGGAATAGTGCCCCATCATTGGTGTCAGTGGGGTGAATAGTGCCCCATCATTGGTATCAGTGGGAGGAATAGTGCCCCATCATTGGTGTCAGTGGGAGGAATAGTGCCCCATCATTGGTATCAGTGGGAGGAATAGTGCCCCATCATTGGTGTCAGTGGGAGGAATAGTGCCCCATCATTGGTATCAGTGGGAGGAATAGTGCCCCATCATTGGTGTCAGTGGGAGGAATAGTGCCCCATCATTGGTGTCAGTGGCAGGAATAGTGTCCCATCATTGGTATCAGTGGGGGGAATAGTGCCCCATCATTGGTGTCAGTGGGAGGAATAGTGCCCCATCATTGGTATCAGTGGGAGGAATAGTGCCCCATCATTGGTGTCAGTGGGAGGAATAGTGCCCCATCATTGGTGTCAGTGGGAGGAATAGTGTCCCATCATTGGTGTCAGTGAGATTAATACCCCCCCCCCCTACCCATTCACCAAAAAAAGTGTCAAAAAGTAAAAACCACAAGAGACAGTTTTTGACAATTCCTTTATTAAAAAAGAAAAAAAAAAGTGTCCCGCAATGTCCATCCATCTTCAATCACACCGCCCGAGGGACCCGAAAAATAGAAAAAAGCTCCGCCTCGGTGGGAGGCCTCCCGGCAACTGCTGTCTCTTACCTATATAAGATGTATATAGGTGTATATTGCACCCTGTGATGTATATTGGACCATGTGATGTATATAGGTGTGTATTGGACTGTGATGTATATAGGTGTATATTGCACCCTGTGATGTATATAGGTGTATATTGCACCCTGTGACGTATAAAGGTGTATATTGCACTGTGATGTATATAGGTCTGTATTGGACTATGATGTATATTTCACCCTGTGACGTATATAGGTGTATATTGCACTGTGTGATGTATATTGGACCCTGTGATGTATATTGGACCCTGTGACGTATATAGGAATGATAATTCGCAGTCTCTCGGATCTCTCCGCACATGTCACACTCCGGGGACACACGTGCAGCGCACTTCCTGTGTGTCGCCGGCGGATGACGTCAGTAGGTTGCGCGGGCTGAGTGTCAGCATGTTCCCGGGTAGGAAGGTTCCTCTGCTGTGCCGCGCTCTGCTCTCCCGCACACTGCCCCCTGCTGGCGGTGCGGACTCTCTCCTCTCCTGCAGACTCCGCCTCCTCCCAGCTGTCAGTCACTCAGACTCCTCGGGAGGAGGCAGTAGGGAAGATGCTCCAGGGGCCCAGGAGGGAGGAGGGGCCCCAGAATCTGCCAGGGACAGGCTGCTCAGGAGAGCATGGGGCAGATCTCTGTCTCCCCTGGACAGGGTCAGTAGGATGATCCCCCCTGAGCTCCTCTCCAAAGAGGTCCAGGATCTGCAGGGGCCGGAACTGTCTATTCCAGCAGGTGAGGGGCCCTTGGACCAGGTCACCCCACCCCCTTCCTCTATGGAAAACACCTTTGATGTGGCACTGGGGGACATTGGAGCTACGGCACCTCTACTGGGCAGAGAGGTTGAGGATCTGCGGGGGCCGGAACTTTCTATTCCACCTGGTAAGGAGTCCTTGCACCAGGTTGCCCCACCCCCATCATCTCTAGGAAGCCCCTTCCATGTAGAACTGGAGGACATTGGAGCTCCAGCACCTCTATGGGGTAAAGAGGTGTCAGAAGAATTCGGGAAATTGACCCCACCACATGGCGAGGAGGCCACAGAAAAGACCTCTTTACCCCATCCCCCAACACCCCCTCCACCCACCTCCCTTTCCACCCCAGAAGCAGATGGGGACCTCTCACCTCCGCAGGGTACACCGTTCAGTCCCGGGGACCTCCTGCTGGCGGAGTACAAGAGGAAACACCATTCCGTGTTCAAGAAGATGTTCCTCCTGAAACCTCACGGCAAACTCGTCAGTAACTGGGGGGCCATCAGTAACGAAGACATAATAGGAAAACTGCCGGGACAGAGGCTCCAGACTTCTACTGGGCACAAATTCCTTCTGAGAAGACCCTCTTTGGAGGAATATGTCTGCTTCATGAAGAGGGGGCCAAATATATCCTACCCAAAGGTATAGAGGAGCTGGGCCGACACCGTCCCATGGAGGAATAAGGAACCACGTGAGGGATAATTTATACCAATGAGATAAGGAAAAAAACAAGCATGGTGGTTAGGAGGGTCAGTCGATGACCAGCAGGACAAGTATGGTGGTTAGGAGGGTCAATAAATGACCAGCAGGACAGTATGGTGGTTATGAGGGTCAGTATATGACCAGCAGGACAAGTATGGTGGCTAGGAGGGTCAGTAGATGACCAGCAGGACAAGTATGGTGGTTAGGAGGGTCAGTAGATGACCAGCAGGACAAGTATGGTGGTTAGGGGGGTCAGTAGATGACCAGCAGGACAAGTATGGTGGTTAGGAGGGTCAGTAGATGACCAGCAGGACAAGTATGGTGGTTATGAGGGTCAGTATATGACCAGCAGGACAGTATGGTGGTTAGGAGGGTCAGTAGATGACCAGCAGGACAAGTATGGTGGTAATAAGGTTCAGTATATGACCAGCAGGACAAGTATGGTGGTTATGAGGGTCAGTATATGACCAGCAGGACAAGTATGGTGGTTATGAGGGTCAGTAGATGACCAGCAGGACAGGTATGGTGGTTAGGAGGGTCAGTAGATGACCAGCAGGACAAGTATGGTGGTAATAAGGGTCAGTATATGACCAGCAGGACAAGTATGGTGGTTATGAGGGTCAGTATATGACCAGCAGGACAAGTATGGTGGCTAGGAGGGTCAGTAGATGACCAGCAGGACAAGTATGGTGGTTATGAGGGTCAGTATATGACCAGCAGGACAAGTATGGTGGCTAGGAGGGTCAGTAGATGACCAGCAGGGCAGTATGGTGGTTATGAGGGTCAGTAGATGACCAGCAGGACAGGTATGGTGGTTAGGAGGGTCAGTAGATGACCAGCAGGACAAGTATGGTGGTAATGAGGGTCAATAAATGACCAGCAGGACAGTATGGTGGTTATGAGGGTCAGTATATGACCAGCAGGACAAGTATGGTGGCTAGGAGGGTCAGTAGATGACCAGCAGGACAAGTATGGTGGTTAGGAGGGTCAGTAGATGACCAGCAGGACAAGTATGGTGGTTAGGAGGGTCAGTAGATGACCAGCAGGACAAGTATGGTGGTTAGGAGGGTCAGTAGATGACCAGCAGGACAAGTATGGTGGTTATGAGGGTCAGTATATGACCAGCAGGACAAGTATGGTGGTTATGAGGGTCAGTAGATGACCAGCAGGACAAGTATGGTGGTTAGGAGGGTCAGTAGATGACCAGCAGGACAAGTATGGTGGTAATAAGGGTCAGTATATGACCAGCAGGACAAGTATGGTGGTTAGGAGGGTCAGTAGATGACCAGCAGGACAAGTATGGTGGTTATGAGGGTCAGTATATGACCAGCAGGACAAGTATGGTATTTAGGAGGGTCAGTAGATGACCAGCAGGACAGTGTGGTGGTTAGGGGGGTCAGTAGATGACCAGCAGGACAGTGTGGTGGTTAGGAGGTCAGTAGATGACCAGCAGGACAGTAAGGTGGTTAGGAAGGGCAATAGATGACCAGCAGGACAAGTATGGTGGTTATGAGGGTCAGTAGATAACCAGCAGGACAAGTATGGTGGTAAGAAGGGTCAGTAGATGACCAGCAGGACAGTAAGGTGGTTAGGAGGGTCAGTAGATGACCAGCAGGACAGTATGGTGGTTAGGAAGGGCAATAGATGACCAGCAGGGCAGTAAGGTGGTTAGGAAGGTCAATAGATGACCAGCAGGACAAGTATGGTGGTTAGGAGGGTCAGTAGATGACCAGCAGGACAGTAAGGTGGTTAGGAAGATCAATAGATGACCAGCAGGACAAGTATGGTGGTAAGAAGGGTCAATAGATGACCAGCAGGGCAGTATAGTGGTTAGGAAGGGCAATAGATGACCAGCAGGACAGTATGGTGGTTTTTGACTTTGTAGCAGTTGGGTCCTTGAGTACAGGGCTTTATCTGCATGGCCTTACCTCAGGTGCTCTAATTTGTTCCCCAAAAAATACAAATCGCCCTCAATCCAAAACTGTCCTTGGTTGGTTGGTGTGTGTTAGTAACAGTGGTGGCGGGACGTTGGATCTTCCCAACTGATAAAAACGTTCCCACAAGATAAAGCCAGTGATGGTGTCTTCCCAGTCCATAGGACCTTCCCCGCCCACCGCTGGATTTTCATTTTCTGCAGCGGTGGGCGGAGCTCCGCTTTAAGGACCAGGCCTTATTTTTTACACTTGGTGTTTACAAGTTAAAATCAGGTTTGTTTTTTTTTTTTTGCTAGAAAATTACTTGGAACCCCCAAACATTATATATATGGGTTTTTTTTTCAGACGCCCTAAAGAATAAAATGGCGGTCATTGCAATACCCTCTGTCACACCGTATTTGCGCAGCGGTCATACAAATGCACTTTGTTGAATTATAAAATAAGACAGCAGTAAAGTTAGCCCATTTTTTTTTTTAATATTGTGAAAGATAATATTGCGCCGAGTAAATTGATACCCAACATGTCACGCTTCAAAATTGCGCCCGCTCGTGGAATGGTGACAAACTTTGACCCATAAAAATCTCCAAAGGCGACGTTTAAAAATTTCTACAGGTTGCCAGTTTTGAGTTACAGAGGAGGTCTAGTGCTAGAATTATTGCTCTCGCTCCAACGATCGTGGCGATACCTCACATGTGTGGTTTGAACACCGTTTACATGTGCCGCCACGACTTACGTATGCGTTCGCTTCTGCGCGCGAGCACGGAGGGACGGGCGCTTTTAAATTCTGTGGGTTTTTTTCTTATTTATTTTACTTTTTACTTTTACACTGTCCCTTCGAAAAAAAATGTAATCACTTTTATTCCTATTAATGTAAACATCTCTTATAATAGAAATAAAGCATGACAGGTCCTCTTATATGTGAGATCTGGGGGGTCAAAAAGACGTCACATCTCATATTTACACTGAAATGCAAATAACAAAAAAAAATTGTCCCTTTTTAAGGCCGGTGGGCGGGAGTGACGTTTGGCGGCGCTTCCGTCATCCAACGGCATCGAGTCGAGTGGACGCCATCGTTCCTTCCCTCGACTTCCTGCCTCTCAGGGGAAAGCATCGGATCGTCTCCGCCGTTACCGACGGTTCCGGGAGGGGGGGTGGGCACCTCTCCCGCCGCCGATAAAAGTGATCTCGCGGAGAATGCGCCATGCGGAGACCACTTTTATCCCAAAGCGGACCGCCTGCCGTTGAAGAAAATTACCGGGGTTATGGCCGCTATCTGCTGCCATAGCAACAGTATTTAACGCCAAAGGACCGACGTATAACGCCGGCGGGCGGTCCGGAAATGGTAATCAGCGCTGGGGTTTTCGTCTCTTGCTAAATATAAGAAAAAATATTTTGAAAAAAAATAGAAAATGCCAGGACAGTACAAATACCCCCCTCCAGTACAAATACCCCCCCTCCAGTACAAATACCCCCAAATCACCCCCCCTCCAGTACAAATACCCCCCAAATCACCTCCCCTCCAGTACAAATACCCCCCAAATCACCCCCCCCTCCAGTACAAATACCCCCCAAATCACCCCCCCTCCAGTACAAATACCCCCCAAATCACCCCCCCCCAGTACAAATACCCCCCAAATCACCCCCCCCTCCAGTACAAATACCCCCCAAATCACCCCCCCCTCCAGTACAAATACCCCCCAAATCACCCCCCCAGTACAAATACCCCCCAAATCACCCCACCTCCAGTACAAATACCCCCAAATCACCCCCCTCCAGTACAAATACCCCCCAAATCACCCCCCCTCCAGTACAAATACCCCCCAAATCACCCCCCCAGTACAAATACCCCCCAAATCACCCCACCTCCAGTACAAATACCCCCCAAATCACCCCACCTCCAGTACAAATACCCCCCAAATCACCCCCCCTCCAGTACAAATACCCCCCAAATCACCCCACCTCCAGTACAGATACCCCCAAATCACCCCACTTCCAGTACAAATACCCCCCAAATCACCCCCCCCCTCCAGTACAAATACCCCCAAAAATCACCCCCCTCCAGTACAAATACCCCCCAAATCATCCCCCCCCTCCAGTACAAATACCCCCCAAATCACCCCCCCAGTACAAATACCCCCCAAATCACCCCACCTCCAGTACAAATACCCCCCAAATCACCCCACCTCCAGTACAGATACCCCCAAATCACCCCACCTCCAGTACAAATACCCCCCTCCTCCAGTACAAATACCCCCCAAATCACCCCCCCCAGTACAAATACCCCCCAAATCACCCCCCCTCCAGTACAAATACCCCCCTCCTCCAGTACAAATACCCCCCAAATCACCCCACCTCCAGTACAAATACCCCCCTCCTCCAGTACAAATACCCCCCAAATCACCCCCCCCCCAGTACAGATACCCCCAAATCACCCCACCTCCAGTACAAATACCCCCCCCGTACAAATACCCCCCCTCCAGTACAAATACCCCCCAAAATCACACCCCCCCTCCAGTACAAATACCCCCCCTCCAGTACAAATACCCCCCAAATCACCCCCCCTCCAGTACAAATACCCCCCAAATCACACCCCCCTCCTCCAGTACAAATACCCCCCCAAATCACCCCTTTTTTGGAATGTAGAAAGTCCAAGGTATTTAGTAAGAGGCATGGCAGGTTTTTTGAAGTTGTAGATTTTTCGCAGAATTCTTTTTGGAAGCAGAGCATGATCCCCTCCCTTCAGAGACTGGGCCGCAGGGTAGTATTCCAACATGATAACCACCCCAAACACACCTCCAAGACCACCACTGCCTTGCTAAAGAAGCTGAGGGTAAAGGTGATGGACTGGCCAAGCATGTCTCCAGACCTAAACCCTATTGATCATCTGTGGGACATCCTCAAACGGAAGGTGGAGGAGCGCAAGGTCTCTAACATCCACCAGCTCTGTGATGTCATCATGGAGGAGGGGAAGAGGACTCCAGTGACAACCTGTGGAGCTCTGGTGACCTCCATGCCCAAGAGGGTTAAGGCAGTGCTGGAAAATAATGGAGGCCACACAAAATATTGACACTTTGGGCCCAATTTGGAGATTTTCACTTAGGGGTGTACTGACTTTTGTTGCCAGTGGTTTAGACATTAATGGCTGTGTGTTGAGTTATTTTGAGGGGACAGCAAATTTACACTGTTATACAAGCTGTACACTCACTACTTTACATTGTAGACAAGTGTCATTTCTTCAGTGTTGTCACATGAAAAGATAGAAGAAAAGATTTACACAAATGTCACTGAGGGGTGTACTTACTTTTGTCACATACTGTTTGAGTTGAGGGAAAATTGAGAGAGTCTCTTGAAAGCTCACCCCTGATCTCCTTAGACTCACCCCCACTACATACCCGGGTACAGGGCAGGATGTGACCTCCTTCTATGATACAATGCCCGGGTATGGGGTGGACAAAGGTCAGAAGCCCCAACGCCCCCCACTATGGACCTTACACGGGGTTTACCATCATGTTATGGGAGCCGCAGATGGGTGCAGGAAGGGGGGAGGGGGGGGTATAGGATGGTTGGGGGGGGGGAGCGTTCAAGAGACCCCGTCACCTGGCTGTGTCTGATTCCTGAATAAAGATGATGGTTTTCTGGGGTGTCACAATCTGTTACATTACTAACATGATCTTCCCTATGACAGGACATCGCCGCCATGATGATGGTGATGGACCTCAGTCCCGGGGATGTTGTACTGGAAGCCGGTTCTGGTTCTGGAGCGTTCAGCCTGTTTTTGTCTCGTGCAGGTAAATATATTGGACTGATATTCTATCAATAATCTTCTTTACCAAAACTGCTTTGTCTTCTCTCCATCTTCAGCACAATGTACCCGGCCTTGTGTCTCCATTGAGTGCCGGGACTGGAAGGAACATCTGGTACTTCTGGGTATGGAGGAGCATGTGACCATGATGGGCCAATCACTGCTGTCACACCAGGACTCCATAGCCCTGTGTAGGAATCTGACAATGCTTGGCTTTCACTGCTAATAGGTGAATGGAGTGGTCAGTGTAAGAACCCAGATTCACCTGGCCACACATGTTACAATCTGATTTAGATTTGCCAACAGAGTCACAGGTGAGCTGATCGGGCAAAGTTGAATGGATTGTCCTTCCGCTACATAAATTCCTCCACCCCCAAACTCACCCAATCCCTGAAAAACAACCCCACACCATAATCCCCCCTCCCCCCACACCATAATCCCCCCTCCCCCCCACACCATAATCCCCCCTCCACCCACACCATAACCCCCCCCACACCATAATCCCCCCCCCACACCATAATCCCCCCTCCCCCCACACCATAACCCCCCCCCACACCATAATCCCCCCCACACCATAACCCCCCTCCCCCCCACACCATAAACACCCCCCCACACACACCATAATCACCCCTCCCCCCCTCCCCCCCCACACCATAAACACCCCTCCCCCCTACACCATAATCCCCCCTCCACCCCACACCATAACCC
>JBBGZY010003538.1:0-70195 GCA_037952925.1 Lithobates clamitans
CGCCAGTGTCCTGACTTCATCCCTACTGATCACCTTTGGGATGAATTGGAACACCGATGGTGGTCTTCTCATCCAACATCAGTACCTCACTTTACAAATTTCCTCAGACTATAACCATTATGAATTCCCCCAATGGTTTGACCAGTTTGTTGTTAAAGCAGAGTTCCACCCAAAAGTTTGCAATATATTAAAAATAGTCATGATGAGGGCCAACTCCATATTAATGGCTATGATGGGAGTGGGGCCTCCATGATAATAGCCATGACTGGGGCCAATTCCATATTAATGGCCATGATGGGAGAGGGGTCTCTATAATGATAGCCATGATGGGGGGCCAATTCCATATTAATGGCCGTGATAGGGAGGGGGCCTCTATAATAAAAGCCATGATAGGAGCCAACTCAACGTTAATGGCCATGTTGGGAGGCGGACCTGCATAATAATAGCCATGATAGGGGCCAACTCCATATTAATGTCCATCATGGGGAGGGGCCTCCATAATAATAGCCATGATGGGGGCCACCTCCATATTAAGGGCGAAGATGGGGAGGGGGACCTCCATAATAATAGCCATGATGGGAACAACTCCATAATAATGGCTATGGTGGGAGGGGGCCTCCATAATAATAGCCATGATGGGGACAACTCCATATTAATGGCCATGGTGGGACAGGGGCCTCCATAATAGCCATGATGGGGGCCAACTCAATAATAATGGCCATGATGGGAAGAGGGCCTCCATAATAATAGCTATGATGGGGGCCACTACCATATTAAGGGCGAAGATGGGGAGGGGGACCTCCATAATAATAGCCATGATGGGAACAACTCCATAATAATGGCTATGGTGGGAGGGGGCCTCCATAATAATAGCCATGATGGGGACAACTCCATATTAATGGCCATGGTGGGACAGGGGCCTCCATAATAGCCATGATGGGGGCCAACTCAATAATAATGGCCATGATGGGAAGAGGGCCTCCATAATAATAGCTATGATGGGGGCCATCCATAATAATGGCCATGATGGTTGTGGGGCCTCCATAATAATAGCCATGATAGGGGACAACTCCATATTAATGGTCATGATGGGAGCTGAGCCTCCATAATAATAGCCACGATAGGGGACAACTCCATATTAATGATCATGATGGGAGCAGGGCCTCCATAATAATAGCAATGATGGGGGCCAACTCCATATTAAGGGCCATCATGGGTGGGGGGCCTCCATAATAATAGCCATGATGGGGACAACTCCATATTAATGGCCATGGTGGGACAGGGGCCTCCATAATAGCCATGATGGGGGCCAACTCAATAATAATGGCCATGATGGGAGGAGGGCCTCCATAATAATAGCTATGATGGGGGCCATCCATATTAATGGCCATGTTGGTTGTGGGGCCTCCATAATAATAGCCATGATAGGGGACAACTCCATATTAATGGTCATGATGGGAGCTGAGCCTCCATAATAATAGCCATGATAGGGGATAACTCCATATTAATGGTCATTTTGGGAGCAGGGCCTCCATAATAATAGCAATGATGGGGGCCAACTCCATATTAAGGGCCTTTATGGGTGGGGGGCCTCCATAATAAAAGCCATGATAGGGGGCAACTCCATATTAATGGTCATGATGGGAGCAAGGCCTCCATAATAATACCAATAATGGGGGGCAACTCCATATTAAGGGCCATGATGGGAGGGAAGCCTCCATAATAAAAGCCATGATAGGGGGCAACTCCATATTAATGGTCATGATGATAGTAGAGCCTCCATAATAGCCATGATAGGGGACAACTCCATATTAATGGTCATGATGGGAGCAAGGCCTCCATAATAATACCAATAATGGGGGGCAACTCCATATTAAGGGCCATGATGGGAGGGAAGCCTCCATAATAAAAGCCATGATAGGGGGCAACTCCATATTAATGGTCATGATGATAGTAGAGCCTCCATAATAGCCATGATAGGGGACAACTCCATATTAATGGTCATGATGGGAGCAGGGCCTCCATAATAATAGCAATGATGGGGGTCAACTCCATATTAAGGGCCATGATGGGAAGGTGGGGCCTCCATAATAATAGCCATGATAGGGGGACATCCATATTAATGGTCATGATGGGAAGGTGGGGGCCTTCATAATAATAGCCATGATGGGGGACAACTACATATTGAAGGTCATGGTTTTGGGATGGGGTGTCCACCAAGCTCATATAGGCGTGATGGTCAGGTGTCCACAAACGCTTGGCCGATCTAGCGCACACAAATACACGCAAGCACTCCTATAGTACGGCGAGTAACGTGCTGATTACACTGACTATGTAAATTGCCTCTATAAAAAGCAACATCCATGAAAGCCCTCTTTGCATTTTATAGCGTTAGTACTTGCCCCTTTGGGATACTTTATTGCCGGTTCTGTTCCAATTGCTGTGTTGATCATTCAGGTCAGTTTTTCATCATCCTTGAGCACTCCTCCCCCCCCCACCCCCACCCCCAATCAAATTGTTCTTTATTTTGACAAAAAGGGCAGCATGAAAAAAGAAAATCCATAGCCCCGTTCTGTCCCCTATGGAATGACACCACCACTAATGACGACGGCGGGTGCTTCATCCCTGCAATCCATAGTGGCTGGCAGCAAGGATGGCTAATATGTACGTTAAAAAAAATGATGAAGAACTCCGTTGCGAAAGCTGATTCTGGGTTAAGAATGTTCTGAAGCTCTCCTGGGTCGGATAAGAAGACCAGCAGATTATTTTGGGATTAGCAAGATCCCAAGGAGATCCCTAGACAGTCCAACCTTCCTTCTAAAAAGTGATAGACTCCTTATATCGCTCGTAGGGAAATGTATTGACGCTGAATGGGAGCAGCTGAGGTTTTCTAAGAACTCTTCTTAAAAATCAAGCTATTATCATTTCCATTTTTTTTGTTTGTTTGTTTTGTATTATAATATTTACATAGTAATACAATAATACATAATAATACAAATGTACACATAGGGATACTCAACAGGCAAAATGGGACCTGATATCTCATAATAAATGTTCCAATATATATTTCAAATATAAATACTCAGAGATGAAACCTCAAATTTTACAACATAATATATGCGGATAATAAATGTATATTGTGACAACATACACTCACAGGCCACTTTATTAGGTACACCTTGGTAGTACCAGGTTGGACCTCCTTTTGCCTCCATTCTTGGTGGCAAAGATACACAACAAGGTGTTGGGAACGTTCCTCAGAGATTTTGCTCCATAGTGACATGATAGCATCACGCAGTTGCTGCAGATTTGTCGGCTGCACATCCATGCCCAAAGGTGCTCTATTGGATGAGATGTGGTGAGTGTGGTGGCCATTGGAGGACAGGGACCTCATTGTCCAGTGGTGAGATGATTGGAGCTTTGTGACATGGTGCATTATCCTGCTGGAAGGAGCCATCAGAAGATGGGTACACTGTAGTCATAAAGGGATGGACATGGTCAGCAACAATACTCAGGTAGGCCGTGGTGTATAAACCATACTCAATTGGTACTAAGGGGCCCAAAGTGTGCCAAGAAAATATCCCCCCCCCCCACCATTACACCCCCACCACCAGCCTGAACCGGTGATACAAGGCAGGATGGATCCATGCGCCAAATTCTAAACCCCACCATCTGAATGTCGTAGCTGAAATTCAGACTCCTCAGGCCAGGCAACGATTTTCCAATCTTCTATTGTCCAATTTTGGTGATCTGTGTGAATCGTAGCCTCAGTTTCCTGTTCTTATCTAACAGGAGTGGCACCCAGTGTGGTCTTCTGTTTCAAGGTTGGATGTGTTGTGCGTTCAGAGATAGAATTTTGCATACCTTGGCCTTCTCAGCTAAACAGGGGCGAGGGCAGGCCTTCTCAGCTACACAGGGGGGGGGGGGGGCAGGCCTCCTAAGCTAAACAGGGGGACTCTAGACCTTCTCAGCTAAACAGGGGGACCAGGCCTTCTCAGCTAAACAGGGCGGGGGCAGGCCTCATCTGCTAAACAAGGGGGTCAGCCCTCATCAGCTAAAGAGGTTGGCCTGGCCTTCTCAACTAAACAGAGGGGCCAGGCCTCCTCAGCTAAATGGGTGCGAGCAGAGGAAGAACTTTTTTCTTCTTTTTCCAGGCGTAGGTGGATAAACTCAGTGCCGATGTTTCACTGCATCTTGGGGGGGGGGGGGGGGGTTGGGTGTAGGCAAGGGGCGCGTGTCAGGAAGACTGAACGGGGACCCATGATATCTAACAGTAGCCCTTCAATCACATGTCATTCACAGGATAGCCACTAGTAGTGCCGACAGCTTTACACAAGTCCCTTTTTGGCCCCATTGCTGTTCTGCATAAATCACGAGATTGAGGAAGGGGGGGGAGACTATTCCTCTGAAACGCGTTGCCTAAACCTGTTATCTTCAATGAACTTCTCAAATAAACCCTCAAGTGAGACAAACGTTTGTTAGCCGGCGCTCCTCTATAACCAGAAAAGTGAAACATCCTCACTGCCGTGTCAGAGAGGCAGCAACCAAAGACCGTAATGGTGTCTACTGCCATTTCCCCTCCTTTGGGTATCAACCCCCCCCCCGAAGGAAATCCTCCTCCACAAATATATTCATCCACACCAAATGTTGGTTCCATCGGTCCAACGCCGTCATCCACATACACCAGATGTATAACACAACAGGAAGTGCTGGAAATACCCTCTTGTTGTCACCAGAATGAGTGTCCCTATTGGAAGAATGACTCTCCATTCCTGTTCTGGTGACCACTAAAAACTCCAGATCTTCTCACACCTTCAGTCCTGGTGGCCAAACAAGAGAGATTAAACCTTCCTAAAGGAGACACCGTCCGCAATACAAAACTTGAGGGGGTGGGGGTGGAGGGTCTAACCCCTCCCCCACATTACCCAAAACAAAAAGCAAACAGTAACTTAGTAGTAGACGCAAACCAAAGGATAACATACAAACCCCAAAGAGGTCATTTATTTGGTTGGCAATTAACTTGGGACCTCGGTGCTGCAAGAATGTATCAGAATGCAGCGTATTTGTGTTCCCACGTTACTTTATTAAATATTCTGAAAATAGTAGTAAATTTATGGACATATCTTGGAAACTTTTATTAAACTTTTATTCTGACAACATATCGGTAAGGAAAATCATCCCCCCCCCCCAAAAGAAAAAAGATTGACTCTAGCATGCAAAGATGTGTGTATGACAACTGTGTGGTCTAAAACTGAAGGGAGAGGAATAGATGTAAACAGTCCAATGTTCTTTATTTAAAAAAATATATAAAAATATATATATAAAAATAAAATTATAAAAATATTTTTTATTATATATATATATATATATATATATATATATATATATATATATATATATAATATACACACACACACATACTAAAATATAATATATATACATATATATTTTTTTATTATTAAATATTAAAATATATATATATATATATATATATATATATATATATATATATATATATATATATATATATATATATATATATAATATATTGTAATATATTAATCAAGCTCTTTCTCTCTATCTATAGATAGAGAGAGAGATAAAAAAATGTTTATTTTTTTTAAATTTTATTTTTAAATTTTATTTTTTTCATATTTTATTATATATATTTATAAATGTATTTTTGTGTACACACACTAGGAAAATTGTCATTTTCATTGCACTCTGTTTTCCACTACCGTACTGTCACCTACACTACTGCATAGGTGACATGTATTTCCTATCTTACTCTTGGCTGCTCCAAAAAAAAAAAAAAAAAGCATCCAGGGGATTATTCTCATAATCCTGAACTTCACCAGAGTTATTCAGCTGCAACTGCTTGGGAATTAATTCCTTTAAAATGTCAGCAGTATTTGTAAATAAATCATATTAACCCGTTGAGAAGATAGTCTCTGAGATTTACGATGTTTAACCAAAAAAAAAAAAAAAAAATTAAAAAAAAAAGAAAAAAAAAGGAGTGAGACTACTACAGTAGGTCAGGCTGTCAATACCTTCAAAGTCAGACCCTCTGCTGTAGCCAAAGTTTTTTCCTATTAAATATCTGTGGTTTAAACTTGTACATGGTAACAATAAACTGAGTAATTTAGGATGGAAGACTTGGAGTTGTGAGAAAGGAGGGGGGGGTGGGGTGGGGGGGGGGGGTAATGGGAATTCTATAATAGCTTAGACTGAGCTGCTTTGGCCCTGAAACAGGCACTAATGGAAGACTTCGGCTAAATGTAGATGGGTCGATTTCCAGTATTTGTGGTTGTATGGACTGTATGGTCAAGGCTAAAACCTCTATCCAAAGGCCTATGTTTTTCTGGCAGCTGCCAGTCTGCCATTATTTTGAGACCCTAGGAAGATATTATTCTATGAAGTCATCATGTGTATTTAATCTATTTTACAATTTATATCCAAGTTGCTTTCATGCTGTCCATCAAACCTTCCAAGGGGTTGTTGGGTGGGCTCTCTGACCATGAGTCTGATACAACTAAAATAGATTCAGTAGTCTTCAAAAAAAAATCTTACATTGGGGGGAATCAGATTTAGAAATAAGATGAATGTCATTTTTTTGTAAATTTTTTTAAATTGTATTTTTTTTAATATATTTTTTTTACAATTTTATATCCAGGTCGCTTTCTTGCTGTCCATGAAACCTTCCAGGGGGTTGATGGGTTGGCTCTGACCATGAGTCTGATACAACTAAAATAGATTCCGTAGCCTTCAAATAATCTTAATTTGGAAAGAAAATCTGATTTAGAAATTAGATCAATGTAGTTTTTAATTTTTGTAATTTTTTTTTTTTTGCACATTTTCTGATTTTTTTTTTTTTAATACAATATTTTTTTTCAAATTGTATTACTTTTGGATATCCTGTGTCCACTTGTGTCAGGGTGGCCTACCCCAGGAGGATGTGTGGTGCTTTGGGTAATATGGGTCTTAATCTTAAATTCTGACCCACAACTCTACACCTTGGCCCACACTTTCCAAAAAAAAAAAAATGCAACAATGTTCCAGATTTTTTTTTTAATTGTATTTAAAAAAAAAATATCTGGAACATTGTTATATTTTTATTTGGAAAGTGTGAGCCAAGGTGTAGAGATGTGGGTCAGAATTTAGGACCCAAAATACACAAAGCCCACCACTCCCACCAGTACGCCCAGACACAAGTGGATACAAGGTATCCAAAAGTAATACATTTCTTTTTTTTTTATTGTATTAAAAAAAAAAATGGATGTATTACTTTTGGATACTTTGTATCCACTTGTGTCTGGGCGTACTGGTGGGAGTGTCAGGCTTTGGGTATTTTGGGTCTTAAATTAGTGTTCTGACCCACATCTCTACACCTTGGGCCCACACTTTCCAAAAAAATAAAACAAGGTTTATTTAGCTTTATAAGTTAGCAGTGAGCATTACCAGTCCAGGACGACATGAACTATTCACATAGAAAAAAAATTAAATGTTGATCAATTTTAAAAAATATTATCTGCGTATGTTCTGCAGGTCAATTTTTCATCCCCAGCTCCCATGTTCCAGATATTTTTTATTTTTTTTAATACAATTTGTTAAAAATGTTATTACTTTTGGATACCCTGCATCTGGGGGTACTGGTGGGGACGGCCTGCCCCAGTAGGACATTGCTTTGGGTAATATGGGTCTGAAATTAGTGTTCTGACCCACATCTCTACACCTTGGCCCACACTTTCCAAAAAAATATACAACAAAGCTTATTTAATTCTATGTTAGTAGTGAGCGTTAAGCACATGAAATATTCACATAGAATAAATTAAATTAAATGTTAATATATTAAAATATATCATCTGTTTACGTTCTGCGGGTCCATTTTTCATCCCCAGCTCCCATGTTCCAGATAAAAAGGCATACATACATAATGCAGTGGTATTTTTCATTTATTCTCCATCTGCAAACCCCGGGTGTGAAATAAGCATGCTTCTTTGGTTTATGGCGCACAAAAAAAAAATAAAATAAATAAAATAAAAATAAAAAAAAAATAATTTAGAAAATTTCAATTCAAAATTTGATGGTCTTTAATGCATTGAAGGGCAAAGGCCCAGATCTGGGATTTGAAGGCTCCACATAGCACCTCTGCTTTTACCTCCCAGGGACGTGTCCTAATTTCAGACATCTCGTGTACACATACACACATGTTATATATACACGCATGTTTGTGAAATCAAACAAGCCTTGATGCTTGCACATTAAACATCTGGTTTTTCCCTTGAAGCGAGCGACATTATGGACTAATCTGCTCATTTTAACATTGTATTAAGTCCCCAAGGACTCCCTCTCGCAGGAGCAAGGCATAGATCATTCCAGTAATATATCACATTCACGTATATATATTACACTTAGCAAATTATCAGTGCCAACCCATTCAGAACAAGCATGTGTGCAACACTGTTAAATTAATACAGACACCCTTGAATAATATGACAATGCATTAATAAAGTACCATTATTATAATAATAAAAGTAGTAGCAATATTATTGATAATTTTGTTACCCCCACCCACCCCCCAACTACATGCATTTTTTTTTTTAATAAATGTAATTTTTAAAAATGTAATCTGCATTTAGTTATAATTTTTTAAAATTTCAAATTCTCTCCTGCCCACGTCCTTTGTTCTCAGCAAAGCTGAAAAGTATTTTTTTCTTTCCCCATTCCATTTATCCCAACACACAAAAATAATAAAAGCATTTTTATTCTGTCTATCCCAACACACAAAAATAATAAAAGCATTTTTATTCCATCTATCCCAACACACAAAAATAATAAAAAACATTTTTATTCCGTCTATACCCAACACACAAAAATAATAAAAACATTTTTTTTCCGTCTATACCCAACACACAAAAATAATAAAAGCATTTTTATTCTGTCTATCCCAACACACAAAAATAATAAAAAACATTTTTATTCCATCTATCCCAACACACAAAAATAATAAAAAACATTTTTATTCCATCTATACCCAACACACAAAAATAATAAAAAACATTTGTATTCCGTCTATACCCAACACACAAAAATAATAAAAACATTTTTATTCCGTCTATTCCAACATAATAAAAACAAGACACTTTTTTTTTTTCTTTCAAATGTATTCTTTATTGGAATTACAATAAGTGCATACAGTATATTTAAAAAAAAAAATCCAGTTACATAATTAGACCTACATAAGCCATAATTTATGCAAACAATTTACGAGACCTGTATACACCCCCCTCCCTCCTATATTTTTTTTTTTCTCCTTGCAAGGAAAATTAACTCTTTCCTCCCTCCAACAATATTTTACCCTTCCGCAAGACTTTTTTTTTTCTTTCAAATTAATTCTTTATTGGAATAAAAAGTGCATTCTTTAGAAAAAAAAAAATTCAGTTACATAATTTAGACCTACATAAGCCATAATTTATTCAAACAATTTACTGAGACTTGTATACACCCAATCCCCCCTCCTATATATTTTTTTTTTCTCCTTGCAAGTAAAATTAACTCTTTCCTCCCTCCATCAATATTTTACGCTCTGTAAATTTTTCATTATTTTTTTTTTTTTAACGTATTTGATCCCAATTTTAAATTCTACACTCCACATTTTTTAACCCTTATGTGTAGGCTACTGGAAAATTATATAGTTTGCAGGCAGCTCTCGCTCTCCCTTACAACCTCATATTCCATCCGTTCTATAGCTATAAACTCCATACACCACCCCTGGGGAGTCACATAAAAAAAAAAAAATAATAATAGACTGCTGGATGTTGGCTCCTACATAACACCCTCCCCTTAAGCTGTTACACACACACACACACACACACACACACAAAATCTAATTTTTAAATACCCACAAAAATATCTCTAAATTGCAAAACAGACCCTTAGCTGTCCTCTCCTTGCCTGTTTTATCTTATATTTTTTTTTTTTCAATTTTTAACAATTTCCCATCCCCTCCTAGGCCCTTTACATACAATATGCATAGATCAGCATGCATATCCCAGTGTGATAAATACATTGCTGCCAGCTCTGTAGTGTTCCTGGGTCCTCTGGGATGAAGAAGCTCAGATATCCTGGCTGGTCATCAAAGTATCCCAGGGAAATGACTACTTTTTTTTTTTAATGCTGTCAGCTAGGCTACTGTCCTCAATTTTCCATACCTGGGTGTGATTCCTTGATTGAGCTCCTCTGGAAGCAGGGAAGAGAAGGTAGTAGCTGAAGGCTCAGTCCTTGCCTTAGATCCCAGCTAGGTCTCTGCACACAAACGAGTCCACTGCACACTTTATTTAGGGGGGGAGGGGGGGCTGCTGCCCCTAATCCTGCCCCCCCCCCCAACCCCAAGATTGCAATCAAATCTATTGTTGTAAAGAGCTATCCCCATGCTTCCTATGCACAGGAGATCCACACAAGCCCCCCTAGCCTGCCCTGCATTATTTTTAGCCTCCTCTAATAGTAAATGCATCGTTTCCCTTTGAAGCCCTCACACTTTGCTCTCTTCTTTGCTCTGGGGCCATTGGGGGTCTGCCTATGGAAGGGGGGGAGGGGAGCCTGGAAACCGTCCCCAGCTTATCTCCTTTCATCCAACAGTGGGGGAGCCTGGAAACTGCCAGGCCTAGTAATTGCTTTTTTCAGGCAGCCCAGTGCGGACTGGCCAGCAGCCAATCAGCGCCTTGTTTACAATCGGTGATTGACAGCTGGCTGGCACCTTGCCAGCCAATCACAGACAGCTGGGGGGGGGCTATGGGTTTTCTTTTTTTTTTTTTTTTTTTTTTTAAAGAGAAGGGGGAGGCTGAGGCAGACTGGGCATTAACTCTTCATGTTCTAATTAGTTTTGGTTTTTTTTACATGGATTTTTTTTTTTTTTTTTTTTTTTTTAGGGATAAAACAAGATATACATATATAAATTTTACATTTAATTACAGCATTTCCTGACAATCTGACATTCTGCCACCAGCAACACCAAGAATAGAGCAACCACTTGATCATGGAAATTCCCTTCTTTTTTTTGGGTGTGAAAGGCCTGTTCAGCTTGGAAATAGTAAATATTCCTGTCTGCAGCTGATCTGCATTATACAGAATTTCCCCTTCTTCCAGAGTAGAAGGACATTTTCTATTATGTGTGCTTATTTTGAAAAAAAAAAAAAAAAAAAAATACTTTTCGCCACCCAAGACACACTGGCATATTACAGGTTACAAGTTTTTTTTTTTTTTTTTTTAATATATAATTTTTTTTAAATATATAATTTTTTTTTAATTTTGTATTTTTTTTAATGACAGGCAATCCCTGTACTTGGCAATGATTCTGAGAATTTACCCCCTGGTGTAACTTTTTTTTTTTTACAATGATTTTGAAAATATATGAATTAGAATGTTCCACCTTTTCTCTTGAGAGCTGTAAATTTGCATTTATGCTTTTTTAGAAAAAAAAGTCAGCTTTTCTCCACCAAAAACACACTGACATATTACAGGTCACAAGTTATCAAAAAAAATGTATTTATTTATTTATTTATTTTTAAGAAAGGCAATCCCTGCACTTAGCAGTAATTCTGAGAATTTCCCCCCCTGGCATAAACTCCTGATTTCCACCTTTCCAATTGAAAGCTGTACATTTGCATATTAAAGAAAATTTGTATTATAAGCATTTTCAAGTTTTCTAGATCCATACAAGGATTTTTTTTTTCTCCTATATTTTTTCAGCAACTGTGGAAATCCACCCAAAGTGTAGCCTTGATTTTTGTAAAATATATGATTGGAAAAATAAAAAGGATTAGATGGATACAGTAATATAAAAATGTACTATGGAAAAACTACATGGACAAGACCAGTTTACACAAATCAGAGGCACCAACATCCCTTTATACAGAACTAGATGCAAATGGTGGTGGTGGTGGGGGGGCGGTTAGATTGTAAGCTCTAAGGAGCAGGGCCCTCTGATTCCTCCTCATAGGTGTGCACAGCCTATTGCATTAGGATGTGCACCTCAAACACATGTATTTGTGTGTGCATGTGTATATATACTGATGGTGTCAGTAGGGCAGTTGATGGTGTCAGTAGTTTTTATTATTTTATTTAATTTTTTTTTTTTTAACAAATTTTTTAGGAGCTCCGTTAGGGGGCTTTGGTGAAATATTAGGGGTTTAAACTGGGGGAATCTGTGCCATATGGGTTAGGGTGTGCTTACGCGCGCCCTGTGCACACGCCTATGTTCCTCCTGTCCTGTATCTCCCAATTTCCCTTTGGGATTAATAAAGTATTCTGTATTTGTACTGTAACTGTACATGTTGTACAGTGCTGCGCAAACTGTTGGCGCTATATAAATCTTGTATAATAATAATAAAATGGGGACTTTTCAGGTAATATAGAATGTAATACTATTAAACAAATTTGCTTAAAAAAAAAAAAAAAAAAGGAAAAAGAAAAAGAAAGCTTTACATTTTTTGCTGCTACCTATAGAATTCTATTCATAGTATAGATTACTATATTTCATATACTATTTTCATATTTCATTATGATATAGAAAATTATTTAATTATAAAACAAATAAAATATAAAATATATAACATTAATTATAAAATAATTAATATATAATTAATAATATATAATTATAAAATATATAAACTAAGAAAATCCTGCAGATTTTGTTTTTACCTACTACCTAAATTTATATTTATGTAATCATTTTATATTATAATATATATTTTAATAAAAAAAAAAAAAAAAAAAAAAGCATCTTTCTATTTATAGTACTGACAATTTGATATTATAACGTATAATTATATGTATTTAAGTGAAGCTGTTTGCTTCAAAGAGGAATTTATGTACATTAAAAGAGAAAAAGGAAACAAATGTAGCCATTAGAATAATTGGGATCCTTGCTTCTTCCCTGATGCACTTGAATATTGCAGCTCTCTCTCTCTGCCCCCCAGGACTCCCCAGGGTCTGTGATCTGCACTTCTCATTCTCTAATCCGCACTGACATTTATCAATAAACACCTCAGTGTGTCACTGGAGGAGAATACAAAAAAAAAAAAAACTGAATAATTCCACCCCCCCCCCCCCCTCCCCTGCACTAATAACCCCCCAGGCTAATATCTATACCCCATCTATTATTCATCTCTCAGCTATAGATAGATCCACCTAGATACAGATCATGGGGCATGTATGCGGCAAGCAGTGGCCCACCCATCCCCAATGAGGAACTACAAGTCCCAGCAGGCTCAGGATGACAATTCCCCTATCTGGGACTAATAATCAGCAAAGCTCAGTGAGTGTAGTGTCCCAGCATAGACCGTTGGGAGTTGTAGTCGTGCAGTGGATGGTGACACTCAATGAATATTTAGCTAGAGAACTGCAGATAGGCAAGACAGTCTGAGGACTACAAGTTCCAGCAGGCAATGCCAGTTTCTCTTTAAAAAAAAAAAGCCCCCCCCATTGGGGATTAGTTTGATATTTGCCATAATTAAAGGGATCGCAGAGCCCCCCCCCCCCCCCAAAAAAAAAAAACTGGTACAGAAAGAGAGGATCTGATCGGTTGGCCTGCTTGAAAAAGTTGGGACTGATGCCCTTTGCTTTATTTGAAACTTTTTTGGTTGCTATGGGTATCTTCTCCATGTTTAATCATTTCTTTAAAAAGAGTTTTATGATCTGGTGGGGTGCCAGGTTGATGCAAGTCCTTGTGCATGTGTGGGACTACAAGTCTCAGCAATATATGGGCACTGATCCTCCTTAAAGCTTAATCTATAGCCTGCTGGGACTTTAGCTCTACATCATCTGCTAGGACTCAGGTTGATGCAATTCCCCATGATTGGGGACTACAAGTCCCAGCATTGAAAAAAAAAAAGGCATGACCACTTATCTCCTCCTTGGAGCCTTAATTTATAATCATCTGGGTCCCCGGCTGATTTAGTTCCCTATGTATGTGTGGGACTACAAGTCCCAGCATCACGAGGTCACAAATCCTCCTTAAAGTGTTACTAAACACACAACAGTAAAATCAGCGAGTATATGCAGTAAAGCACGCTTGTTATACTCACTAAGGGATTCATCCTCTGCGGTGTGTAAAACGGCTGTTTGATCCTGTGTTTTCCGATCCCCCCCTTCTTCTACTGTCCCCTAACCATCTCCTGATAAGACAGAGCCTTTGGAGTCACTCTGCACATGCTCAGTTTGGTGTGTATTGCTAGAGGTTTTTTTTTCTTTTCTGGGAGGGTGCATGTGATCAGCACAGGGCTAATCGGCACTGTCCAGACAGAGGGTCAGGGGTCCTGCAGCCTCATAGGACAGTCCGAGTAGAATGAAAACTCCTCCTACAAGCTTTAACCAGACACTGATAGAAGTCACAAGACTGCTATATACTGCTGATGAGAAAAGGTATTTAGCAGTTTATATTTACTAAAATAATTGCATTTCCATGTTCTGTGTGCTGTGAGTGAGAGAGCAGATATAGGGAATGCAGGCTCCTGGGTTTAGTAACACTCTAAAGCTCTTCTAGGGCTCATGCAGTCTCCCATGTATGGTATTACAAGTCCCAGAATCACATGGGCACCCATTCTTCTTCGGGCCTATAATCTTCTGGGACTTTTAGTTCTTCATGCTCTCCTGGGGAGATCAGGTTAACCCATTGCAAACCAGCCTACTGAGACTTGTAGCTCTACAGCCTCTCCTAGAACCCAGGTTCACACAATCTCCCATTATGGGACTACAAGTTCCAACCCCATATAGGCATATACAGTGTATATAAATATTATATACACACACACTATAACCTGCTGGTACTTGCAGTTCTTCATCCTCCCATGGAGAGATCAGGTTAATCTGTTGCACACCAGCCTGCTGAGACTTGTAGTTCTCCATACTCTCTTAGGACTCTGGTGCATGCAATACCCTTTTGTATGGGACTACAAGTTCCAGCATCCCATGGACACCAATCCTCCTTGGTGTCTTATACTATAACCTGCTGGGACTTGTAGTTCTCCATTTTCTCCTGGGACACAGGTTCAGGCAATTCCCCATGTATGGGACTGCATGTCCCAGCATCGCATGGGATTTGTAGTTCTCCGCCCTCTCCTAGACCTCAGGTTCATGCAATGTTCCAGGTATAGGACTACAAATCCCAGCATTGCTAGGGGTACCCATCTTCTTTGGAGCTAAATGCTATAACCTGCTGGGATTTGTAGTTCTCTGCCCTCTCCTAGACCTCAGGTTCATGCAATCTTCCAGGTATAGGACTACAAGTCCCAGCATTTCTAGGGGTACCCATCTTCCTTGGAGCTATATACTATAACCTGCTGGGATTTGTAGTTCTCTGCCCTCTCCTAGACCTCAGGTTCATGCAATGTTCCAGGTATAGGACTACAAGTCCCAGCATTGCTAGGGGTACCCATCTTCTTTGGAGCTATATACTATAACCTGCTGGGATTTGTAGTTATCTGCCCTCTCCTAGACCTCAGGTTCATGCAATCTTCCAGGTATAGGACTACAAGTCCCAGCATTGCTAGGGGTACCCATCTTCCTTGGAGCTATATACTATAACCTGCTAGGATTTGTAGTTCTCTACCCTCTCCTGGGGGATCAGGTTAACCCATTACACACCAGCCTGCTGGGATTTGTAGTTCTCTACCCTCTCCTGGAAGATCAGGTTAACCCATTACACACCAGCCTGCTGGGATTTGTAGTTCTCCATTCTCTCCTTGCTAAGTCTCTGGTTCATGCAATTCTCTTGGGTAGTTGTAGTTCCTCTTCCTCTGCTAAGACTCTGGTTCATGCAATCTCCCATGTATGGGACTACAAGCCCCAACAGTGCTAGAAAAACACCTGGACTCACCATGCATCTTGGAGCCTTATACTATGACCTGCTGGGACTTGTAGTTCTCCATTCTCTCCCGCCTAAGACTCTAGTTCATGCAATTCTCTTAGATAAGGGACTACAAGTCCCAGCATCACATGGGTACCCATCTATGTTGGAGCCCTACACTATTACCTGCTGGGACTTGTAGTTCCTCATCCTCTGCTAGGACTCAGGTTCATGCTATCGCACATGTATGGGACTACAAGTTCCAGCATCACATGGGTACCCATCTATGTTGGAGCCCTATACTATTACCTGCTGGGACTTGTAGTTCTCCACCCTCTCCTGGGGAGATCAGGTTCATGCAATGCACAGCAGCCTGCTGGGATTTGTAGTTCTCCACCCTCTCCTGGGGGGGATCAGGTTCATGCAATGCACAGCAGCTTGCTGGGATTTGTAGTACTCCACCCTCTCCTGGGGAGATCAGGTTCATGCAATGCACAGCATCCTGCTGGGATTTGTAGTTCTCCACCCTCTCCTGGGGGGATCAGGTTCATGCAATGCACAGCAGCTTGCTGGGATTTGTAGTTCTCCACCCTCTCCCTCCTAAGATTCAGGTTCATGCAATTCTCTTAAGTAAGGGACTACAAGTCCCAGCATCGCATGACCACTCGCCCACCTTGAAGCTTTATCCTGTAACCTGCTGGGACTTGCAGTTCTCCATCTTCTCCTTGGACTCAGGTTTGTGTAATCCCCAATGTATAGGACTACAAGTCCCAGCAGTACTAGAAAAACACCTGGACACCCACCCACCTTGGAGCCTTATACATTACTATAACCTGATGGGACTTGTAGTTCTCTATTCACTCCCTCCTAAGACTCTGGTTCATGCAATTCTCGTATGGGACTACAAGTCCCAGCATCGCATGGTCACTTATCTACTTGGAGCCCTATGCTATAACCTGCTGGGACTTGTAGTTTTTCATCCTCTGCTAGGACTTCGGTGCATGCAATCTCCCATGTGCGGGACTACAAGTCCCAGCAGTGCTAGAAAAACACCTGGACACCCATCCACCTTGGAGCCTTATATTATAACCTGCTGAGATTTGTAGCTCTCCGTCCTGTCATTGCACAGCAGCTTGATAGGATTTGTAGTTCTCCCTTTCATTGCACCATAGCCTGCTGGGAGTTGTAGTCCTCCATCCTCTCATTGCACAGCAGCCTGCTGGGAGTTGTAGCTCTCCATCCTCTCATTGCACATCAGTCTGCTGGGAGTTGTAGTTCTCCATCCTCTCATTGCACAGCAGCCTTCTGGGAGTTGTAGTACTCCATCCTCTCCTGGGGAGATCAGGTTAATCCATTGCACACGGGCCTGCTGGGAGTTATAGTTCTTCATTCTCTCCGTCCTAAGACTCAGATTCATGCAATTTTCTTAGATAAGGGACTACAAGTCCCAGCATCACATGGGCAGTCGCCCATTTTGGAGCCCTATGCTATAACCTGCTGGGAGTTGTAGTTCCCCATCCTATCTTGGAACACAGGTTTGTGCAATCTCCCATGTATGGGACTACAAGTCCCAGCAGTGCCAGAAAAACACTTGAACACCCACCCACCTTGGAGCCTTATATTATAACCGGCTGATACTTGTAGTTCTCTGTCATTTCATTGCACAGCAGCCTGCTTGGAGTTGTAATTCTCCATCTTTTCATTGCACAGCAGCCTGCTGGGAGTTGTAGTTCTCTATTCTCCCCCTCTTAAGACTCTGGTTCATGCAATTCTCTAAGTAAGGGACTACAAGTCCCAGCACTCGCCCACCTTGAAGCTTTATCCTGTAACCTGCTGGGACTTGTAGTTCTCCATCTTCTCCTTGGACTCAGGTTCGTGTAATCTCCCATGTATGGGACTACAAGTCCCAGCAGTGCCAGAAAAACTCTTGAACATCCACCCACCTTGGAGCCTTATATTATAACCGGCTGATACTTGTAGTTCTCTGTCATTTCATTGAACAGCAGCCTGCTGGGAGTTGTAGTTATCCATCCTCTCATTTGTACAGCAGCCTGCTGGGAGTTGTAGTTCTCCATCCTCTCATTTGTACAGCAGCCTGCTGGGAGTTGTAGTTCTCCGTCCTCTGATTGCACAGGAGCCTGCTGGGAGTTGTAGTTCTCCGTCCTCTGATTGCACAGCAGCCTGCTGGGAGTTGTAGTTCTCCATCCTCATTTGTACAGCAGCCTGCTGGGAGTTGTAGTTCTCCATCCTCTGATTGCACAGGAGCCTGCTGGGAGTTGTAGTTCTCCATCCTTTCATTGCACAGCAGCCTGCTGGGAGTTGTAGTTCTCCATATTTTCATTGCACAGCAGCCTGCTGGGAGTTGTAGTCCTCCATCCTCTCATTGCACAGCAGCCTGCTGGGAGTTGTAGTTCTCCATCCTCTCATTTGTACAGCAGCCTGCTGGGAGTTGTAGTTCTCCGTCCTCTCATTGCACAGCAGCCTGCTGTGAGTTGTAGTTCTCCGTCCTCTGATTGCACAGCAGCCTGCTGGGAGTTGTAGTTCTCCATCTTCTCATTGCACAGCAGCCTGTTGGGAGTTGTAGTCCTCCATCCTCTGATTGCACAGCAGCCTGCTGGGAGTTGTAGTCCTCCATCCTCTGATTGTACAGCAGCCTGCTGGGAGTTGTAGTTCTCCATTCTCTCATTTGTACAGCAGCCTGCTGGGAGTTGTAGTTCTCCGTCCTCTCATTGCACAGGAGCCTGCTGGGAGTTGTAGTTCTCTGTCCTCTCATTGCACAGCAGCCTGCTGTGAGTTGTAGTTCTCCGTCCTCTGATTGCACAGGAGCCTGCTGGGAGTTGTAGTCCTCCATCCTCTGATTGCACAGCAGCCTGCTGGGAGTTGTAGTCCTCCCTCCTCTGATTGCACAGCAGCCTGCTGGGAGTTGTAGTGATGTGTGAGCCCATCCATTATCCCTCCTAATGATCAGACATTTGACCCCCCCCAGTCCCGACACTGGCAGAGCTCCCCTCCCCCCGCTGAGTGACACTCATCCATTGGAGTATTAGTGTTATGAGAGTCTCCTGGGCTCCCTCCCCCCCCTCACCCCCATATAACCCCATTCCCTGACCCTTTCCCCTCCGCTCCCCCCCGGACACGCCCCCCCCCGCACACTTGAATTCGGCGCCTTTGTGCTGAGCCGCCGACACGCCCACCCGGCGCCTGTGATTGGCAGCCGCGGCCCCGCCCTCTCCACAGCCACCGGCCCGTCCCCCCTCCTTTCCCCTCCCTTCTCTACCAGTCCGGATGATTGGCGGCGCCCCGCCCACCTCCCCCTCCGGACCTCTGACGGACCGCTCTGTGCGACGGCGACAGCCAATCGGCGCGCCTGTTTACTCCCGGAGAACGGCACGAGCTCCCCGCCGGGCGGCCAATCAGCGCGTCGGGCGAGGCTGGCTGACTGGCAGCGGCTCATTAGTATGCGAAAGAGGGGGGCTGCCAGGGGGAGGGGGGAAGGGAGAGAGAGAGAGGTGGGGGAAGAAGGAGGAGGAGGAGAAGGGGGGCTGCAGAGAGGCTCAGGCCGGAAGAGCCGAGTCCCAGTCACTGCATGCAGAGCCCGGGGAGAGCACTGCGCCCAGCACCCCCTGCACTCACAGTAAGTACCCCCCCAACACCGATCCCTACCATCCCCCTCTCCCCCAATACAAGGACTTTTATTATCCCCCCTGCACACAATTTATTAAATAATAATAATAAAAAAAAATTCAACACCCCCCCCTCAAAAAAAAAAAAAAAATCCCCTGAAATCCTTCACACCCCACTTATAAAAAAAAATAAATCCCCTTTTTGTAAAAAAATAAAATTCACTTTATTATCCCAGAATAATATTTCTAAGAAGGAAGTCCCCGGTGGAAGCAGAAAAAACAACAAAAACTCCTAAACTCTCCCTCATCTATCAATCCGGGGCCACAAAATACCCCAAGAAGGGAAAAAAATCCCCAAAATGAAGGGGAAAGATCCCCAATAAAGGGGAAAAATCCTCATAGGGAAAAAAAAAGTTTTTATTTTTATTTTTTTCGGTTAAAGGGGGGGGGGGGGATGGGTTTATTTTGTAATCGTGTTTTTGTTTAATCACAAAGAGAGCGGCCGGGGAAAGGATCGTCCAGGAAGGTACAAAAAATATATATAATCGTCCAAGACAAAAAATAACATAAAATAAGGAGATGAAATAGTAATAAATATAAAAAGAGAGGAGCGGAGGAGGGCGGCGATTCCAGGGCAGGAAATGAAAATTGTTACATTTGTTTCCCAACCTTCCATCTGTAGAATGTTTACCAATTGCCGATTTTGCCTCAAAAACAATCCCGGATCTGTGTGTGTGTGCCTCGAAAACAATCCGGATTTTAATCTCGGATTGATCAATCTGAAGGTTTGTGCAAAACCGATTTTATTATTATAATTATTATTTTTTTTTAATTCCGTACACGTGTATTTTTTAAAGATTTTTGTAGCCCATTTTTTTAATTTTTTTTTTTTATTATTATTTTAATAATTCCGTACATATGTGGCTTCCTAATCTGACTGCAGCTGCTTTTTATGTTTTTGAAATCTTTTGCCATACAGTTGTGACAATAAGAATAATCCCCGATTTTTTTTTTTTTTATCTGAGTTTGTATCTGATCTATCAATCTCGCCTCCATTTAAGGAATTTTGGATCCACGTTTAATTGACTTTTTTTATTTATTTTTTTATTTTTATTCCATACAAGTGTGCTTGAATGTGCAGCCTTTTTATTGTTTTTTGAAATCCTTTATTTTTAAATTCGAAGAATATTCCCGATTTTTTTTTTTTTATTTCAGAATTTATATCTAATTTATCAATCTGACCCACTTTTAAGCAATCTTGAAACCCACTTTTTATTTTTATTCCATACATGTGTGGCTGTAAAATCTGACTTTCCATCCTGCACTTTTTAAGGTTTTTGGAACCCAATTTTTATTTTTTATTTTTTTTATTTTTTTTATTTTTTTTTCATCCCATACATGCCTGACAATAACATAATTAGATTCTGATTTTATAGCTGCCTTGCCATGTTTTAAATTGTTTTTGAAACCCCATTTTTATTTTTTTTAAGTCATATACGTGTCCCTATAGGTGATCCCAACATTGTACGGCGGCCTTGTCAGGTTTTAAATGTTTTTGGAACCCCATTTTATTTTTTTTGAAAATCCCTACACGTGTTCCTATAGATAATAGCAACAGTTACAGCTGCTTTTGTCTTGTTGGTAAATGTTTTTGAAACCTCATTTTATTTTATTTTTTATTTTATTTTTTTAAAACCCATGCTCGTGTGCCTATAGATAATCCCAGCATTTACAGCTGCTTTGTCCTAAACAACCGGCGAAGAAGCAACAGAAGAAGGGAGTTTTAAAGGGCTGGCCTCATATGCTACATAAAAAAAAAAAAAAAAAGTATATCTATTTATATCTATTTATTTTGAGGAGGGGGCGGTTTCTATATGGCTGCTTTGTCATGTTTTTGGAACCCAATTTTTTTTTTTTTTTGCCATACACGTGTGCCTATAGGGAATCCCAACAGTTACAGTTTGCTTTGTCATGTTTTGGGAACCAACATTTATTTATTTATTGTAAATGCCATCCCAAATTTGAATCTGGATCTACAGCTGCTGTATCATTTTAGACATTTTTTCAAAAATGTTTTTTTATTTTATTTTTTTCCGGTTTGTTTTCCTTTTTTTATTTTCATTTTTTTTATTTTTTTTCTTCCAGCATAATATTTAAAAATAGGATTTTCTTGTGCGACCCTGGGTAGGCAGGATGGGGGCGTGGTGTGTTTAAAATTAGTCTTTTAGATCAAAGAAGAAAAGGAAAACAGCCTCATTTTCTACCCCTTTGCTCTGTTTTTTAGCAATGGTGGGTGCTGGCTTGTAATAAGATTGGGGGGGGGGGGTCCTTATTAGACCCCCCCCCACCTCCTTTTACCTAACCCTCCCCCAATCGCGTTGCTATCTAAAGCAATGGCTTCCAGGGTTCTATCATGGAAAACAATTTGGTGATTGGAAAATATTGTTTTAATAATTAGACTAGGAGTGCATGAGGTGGGCTGTATGGAGTGCAGTGCCTGCATAGAGAGGAGCATTTTTATTATGTTTTGTGTGTGTGTGTATATGTATATATATATATAATTTTTGTGTGTGTACCAATTTGTGTGGCTAAAAAGGCCTTAATTAGGAATATTATATAGCGTGGATGCATAAAATACATGGGGGAGGGACATTTTGCATGTGCTATGTAAGCAGAGTGTGTGATCTGTGTTGTGTGTTTTGTATACTTGTGTGTTATAAAAATGTTGTCTTAATTAGGATATTTTAATGCAATGGGGTTGTATGGAGGGACAGGCAGCATATAATATATAGGAGAGCATTGTACTGGTGTGTGTGGTGTGACCTTGTGTGTTTTAGCATCATATCATACGTGTTAAAAAAAATGTCCTAATTGGGATATTCCATGGGATTGTATGGAGAGACTGCATATGATATATAGAGATAGCATTGTAGTGTGTGTGTGTGTGGGGGGGGGGGGGGTTGTGTACGTGTAGTGTGTTTTTGTATTATATATGCTATAAAAAAATATGTCCTCCTAATTAGAATATTCCATGCACTGGGATTGTATGGAGAGACTGCATATGATATTTTTTTTCTTATGTGGTGTGTGTGTAAGCTTTTTATGTGTACTGTGGTTTGTGTTATGTATACCTTTTTTGTATACATTTATATATGCCAGTGATAATAAAATACTGTCCTAATGAGGATATTGTATGCAGTGCGTGCATATAATACATAGGCAGGAACATTTCAAACCTGAGTGTGATCTGTATTGTGTGTGGTGTGTGCTTTTGTATGTGTGATGTTGTGTTTTTTTTTTTTTTTTGTTTTTTTTTTAATACCTGTTTTGTGTATGCTGGGGTTACAAAAAAGACTTAATTGGGGTATTTTATGCAGTGGGATTGTATGGAGAGTATGCATATGATATACAGGCAAGGACATTTTTAATGTGGTATGTGTGTGTGTGTGTGTGTGTGTGTGTTAGATTTGTATGTTGTCCTGTGACTTCCTTGTGAGTTTTGTGTAATGGTAGTGTTCGAAAAGGAAAAAAAATTCTCTTAATTGAGGTAATCTATGTAATGGAGAGGCTGCCTATGATATACTGGCAAGACCATTTTATTATGTTTTGTGTCTGTGTGTGTTAGATTTGTGTGTTTTGTGTATGGTACTGTTATACAAAAAATATTATTAATGGCTTAATTGGGGTAATCCTATGTGATGGGATTGTTTGGAGAGGCTGCATATAATATCCAGGCAAAATCATTTTTAATATGTTTGTATGTGTCCTGTAACTTCTTTTGTGTGTTTTGTGTACCTGTCTGTGTATGGAAATGTTTTAAAAAAAGAAAATGTCTTAATTTGGGGGTCGTCTGTGATGAGATGTATGTGGAGACTGCATTAGATATACAGGCAAGAAACATATTTAATATGTGTGTGATATTTGTATGTGTCCTGTGACTTGGTTGTTTTGTGTATTCATATTTTGAGATCAGTCTTGAGATATATATATATATATATATATATATATATATATATATTATTATATATATATATATATATATATATATATATATATATAATTTTTTTTTGTGTTGTCTATCTATGGTCATACATATGTCTTATTTCTACTCTGCAAATATTGGCATTTCTCCCCCTATACACCAATCAATGCATCTTTTCTCTTTTTTATGGCACAATGGAACACTATAGCTGGTTTTGTTTGTACGTCTGTGTGACTTTTTTTTTTCCAATTTCGACCCCCCAAAAACGTCCCCAGTTGCCACATGGAAGTTTTTTTTTCCTTTGGAACATTTATGACGTGGCCCCCTTCATGGATGGAGGACCCAGGAAGACATTTTTGAAGAATATCTCTGGAGTCTTTATAATCTGAGGATATTGCAGAGTGCTTTGGATCCAGACAGAAACTCAGGAAAGCCCTTCTTTTTTTTTTAATTTTCCTTTCTTTTTTTTTTTCTTGTTTTGTATCCCCCCCCCCCCCATTGGGTACAGAGCTGTTTGGTCACCCCCGTCCTCCTGACAAAGCTGGCTTCCGGATATAGGAATTTAAACAATGATTTTTTTTTTTTCCTTTTAACAATTCTGGAGAGAAGGAGGATTAACTTGCAGCAGTCCAGGCAGAGCTGTGGATGGATGACCATGCTTGAGGGATTGCCAGTGGTGGACATGGCTGGTCTGCTCAGGGTGTAAAGGTGGATTTTGTCATGAAGTTGGACCTTGTCTGGTCAGGATTTGGACCCTGGTTGGCTGGACGTGGACCTGAGGATTATCTATAGTATGGACATTTGCTACATTTTGGTAACTTCCCTTTCTGGTTGGCCTTGGACCTTCTGAATTTTTTATTTATTTTTTGCCTCAGTCAGTACTGAACCTCAATTATCCCTTCCATACTCCTCCTAAACTGCATTGGACCCCCCCCCCCCCCCCCCCCGGCTCAGCCTTTCCCCGGGCTCTGGACCTTCTATGGCCCCCTACATCGTCTCCTGCCTTGTGTACTAATGCAGTGAACCCAGACTCTACTCATATCATGGGTTGGATCCATCTTCCTTCTGTCCTTTCATCTTTCGGCTTGTCCTGGAAAGGTTTATTTTATTTGCTTTAAGTCAGCCAAATGATTTGAAAAAAAAAACAAAAAAACTTTTTTTCCTCTCTAGCTGGATTTTGTCCACAAGGAGGCTGAACAATAAAATTAGAATAAAATGGAAATATTTAATTTAAAAAAACTGCTGATTAGCACAATCGACTCCATAAACAGGTCAGTAACTAGGATGTAGGTCGCCTAGAGCCCATGCTGGAAAGGGGAATCTGAGATTTTAGTTAGCCAAAAAAAGCTGTGTTTAAAAAAAATACATATATTATAAATATATATAATTTGTGACCGCTTGTATTCGATATTGTTGCAAAAGTGTGTGCATATATTTTTTGTGTAGCAGTAATGTTCATTTTTGCATGTTTTTGCTAAACTCTTGTATTATATTATCTACCTTGCTTGGATAATTCCAGCCTTCTCTATTTCTATAGAGGGACGTATTTTAACTTGCTGTAGAGGGGCAGATTTTTTTTCTATCCTCCTGTATGATTTATTTATTTTTTTTAATTTTTTTAACGTGTAGCCGAATTCTTTACATGTGTACAAAGGGAAAGCATTTCAGAATGTGCCTTTCTGCCTGCACGCTGCCAAACAAATGCATTGTAGGCCTAATGAATATATCATTAGATGTGCTACAAATGAGACGTGTTTTTTTATATATATAATATTTACACTTCTCTTTTTTTTTTATGGATTACGAGCTGCCTTTCTGGGGTAGAGGAAGCTGCATTTTTTTTTTTTTTTATTTTAATCGTAAAAGCAATGGTATTTGGCTTTCTGCTATCGTGGAAGTAAAGCATTTGTTTCTTTTTTTTTCTTTTATTTTTTTTACATTTGTGTCTCTATTAAGTTTGTAACATTTATTTATTTACACATTTTTATTTTGTGTTTTTTTTTTTTTTTTTCTTCTGATCTGGGTACACATTTGGCACCTATAGGACACATTAAAAAGGCAATGCTGACACCAGACATATTCCATTTTTTATTTCTATTGTGTTTCCAGCATGTATTGTGGAGTGTTGCTTTTTTGCCAAACACGTTTATTTTAATATCGTACTTACTTTTTTTTTTTTTTTTTTTTTTTAATACATTCGTTAAATGGTTAGAGCCATTACCGTATTGTATGGTACACAGCAGCTCGCGCAAGACTCCCATTACCGTATTCTCCTCCTCCTAGCCGGCTGCTTTCTGCCTGTTGTGTGTGTGTGTGTGTTTTGTTGTTTTTTTTTTGTTTTTTTGAATTTATTTATTTATTTTTCGTCTGGGGGGCCCTGAGCAGTGCGGGGCCCTTCAATGCTTGGCTGGAAGGAATTGCAAAGCAGGGGTTTTTAAGGAGAGCAAGCGGAATACAATAGAACCGATAGGGAGGGGTGGAGGAAATCCTTTTGTAAAACAAAGGGGAGAATTTTCCCTTTTCACCTCCCCTCTCTCTCCCTCTTTTTATAGTTTAGTTTATCTTTACTGTGAACCTGAATTCAGTCCTGGAAAAAACAAAATCAGTCTGTCCCTGTCTTTGTGTGCTAAGATGTACCTGCATGCATAGCATTGGATGGATGGATGAATGGTCAGGGCATCTAGGAGCTATTTGTGTGCCTGTAGAAAGATGTCACCTATTTATACACAAAGTAGCATTTTATATCCCTAAATGAATACTTATTATGTATACATTGTATGCATATCTACCCTTCCTTTTTATCTGTGAGGTTTGGGGGTACTGGGTGTGTATGTGTATATATGTGTGTGTATATATATATATATATATATATATATATATATATATATATATATATATATATAATATTTTTTTTTTTTCAGGTTGACAAGTGTCCTCGAATCTTGGGCTATATATTATTGCTCTATTCGATGAGGAATTTAGTCTGAATTTTGTAATTCTATGTATTGATGGGATGAATGATTTGGGCATCTAGAAACCATTTGGTTGCTGTGTGTGTATAGAAGACATTTCTCTATACAAATAATGTAGTATTGTTATATCTAAAAGAAAAAAAATGTTTACTATGCATACAGAGTACAGATCTAGATCTAGTACAGAGTAGATCGATCTATCTATCGCGATGTTTGAGGTGCCTGGGTGAGATGCATCGATCTAGATATAGAGAATTTAACTAATAGAATCTATAACAGATCTTCCTTAGATTATTAATGAAATATATTTTTTTAAATGTTTGATTTATGTATAGATGATATGGATTAGATGACTTGGATCTCTAAAAACTATTTTTGCACCTTTTTGTATAAGTGCAGCATATATAACCTTTCTCTATACACATATATAAAAGTATTTTTTAACCCCTAAATAAATATGCATGAATATATAATGCTGTGTGTGATATACTGTAGTTTTATTAAGAATCAGACATTTTATCTAAAATTGTGTATGTTTTTATATATATATATATATATATATATATATACATACACCTCTATATTACACAATCTCGTGGGGGAAGCATGCAGTCAGTAAAATTAAAAAAAAAAACACAAGGACATATAATAAGAATCAGACATTTTATAGATAAATAAAATGTCTGATTCTTAGTTTTATTTTGTCATTGACTCCATGCTCTCCCTCTCCTGGTCTCCAGGTATAAATCTGCATAATTTTTTTACTCAGTGGCCCTGGCCTGTGTGTAGATGCAGTACACAGACTTCCTTGCACCATAAAATATTCATCCAATGCAGTTTGAGGATCCTACAGAGATTACAGTCTCCCTGACAGTGATGTGTCATTTCAGATCAACTTGTCTTCCTGCATTGCCCTACCCTGCCCTGAATATGAGCTCAGGGTGGGACCCCTGTGATATAGAGGGGGGGGGGGGCAGTCCCCTTCCCTATGAATGTAGGCTCCCAGGGAAGGTGTGGGCTTGGGGATTCATCATTGGACTCTTTCACCTGAGACTCCACTGACCAATGTATTCCCCCCCCCCCCCCCCATGCTTGCCTGGAAAATGTTCCTTTGCATTGGCCTCCAAGCCTTGCTGTGTTTCAGTGGAGGCTCCAGTCCTCCCTCAGCTGATAACAGTGAGTAATCACAGCACACACTGCTATCACTGGCCAGCTTCTATTGTCTAATGGCCCTTCACCCTTCCTCACTGCAGGAGCACACTGCCAGTGTGTCTGGGAGATAAGGACAATCGCACACTGCAGGCTGAGGGACATTGGCTGTTAGATTTTGGTCATCTAGGCATTTCTAATGACATTGCATCATATTAGGAGGGGATCCGATGTGGTAACACTGAAATGTCACTTGACTTCTGATTTACATAATAGAGACTGTCTTTATAGGATGGTACAGGTGAGACATAAGGGGAGAGTAAAATCGTAGGATCAGGTCTAAATATGGGATCTATTACTCGATATAGGGTTTATGTGTTGATATAGGATCTATTTATCAATATAGGATCTTTAGAGGCTTATTTACTAAAGATGGATAGTGCAAAATCAGGCTCACTACTGCATAGAAACCAATCGGCTTCCAGGTTTTATTACCAAAGCTTAATTGAACAAGCTGAGGTTAGAAGCTGATTGGTTTCTTTGCAGAAGTGAGACGGGTTTTTCACTCTCCAGCTCTAGTAAATACACCTTTTGTGTGTCTATTGAGGATCTACTGTGTGTGCCTAATATAAGATCTATGTGTCTATATATAGGATCTACTGTGTGTGTCTATATATAGGATCTACTGTGTGTGCCTATATAAGATCTATGTGTCTATATAGGATCTTTTTTTTTAATGTGCGCACCGAAGATTCTCATAGCTTTCACCCAAGATTCTCGCATTTTTTTTTCCCCAATGAAATCTTATGTAAAAAATGTGTTACTTGTGAATGAAGTTGTGTCAATCTTGGGTGAAAAGACTGATAAATACACCCCTATAATATGTATGGAAATCTATAGAGCGAATGACTGTAATCATTATGTACAGTACTAGCAGTATCAATATGCTTGTATATACTCTGGGTGTGCATCTTTGCAAAAAAAGGAAGGGTGGAAATATATTTACAAATATAAATTTTTATTTATATATTTTCCTTTTTTTATTGTGTATGTGTATTTATTATACTATAATATAATTTTTCGTGTTTTTTAAAAAATATATTATTGTCGTTGCGCTTGGTTGATAAGGACCACATGAACTGTATTTGCTTGGATGCAGTTGCTGTAAAAAAAAATACCCGAATCCCTCCCTTCTTATTTAATTTTGTTTCGATATTACCGTACTCATCAACAGACCGATAAGGTTTGCTCTTGCCGTTGGTTATCCGTGACACCCGGTGACCCGTCCTTTATCCCCCTATACTGGGTTGATGGGTCTTTTGGCATCACAGAATTTCTATCTATAGACTTTATATGATACAAATCTTGAATTGTTTGCATAGATATTGATCTCTGATTTTTTATTATTTTTTTTATTTTTTTCCCCATGATTGACTTGATTGGTTGTCATCGTTCTGGTGCCAAAACGAGATCAGTAAATAAAAGCTCACATTTACAGATTGAAGGGCATTTCCCTAATTTTCCGAGGCCTTCTTCCTCCGTCAGATCCTCTTGCTTTTTTTTTTTTTTTTTTTTTTGTGCTATTAGATTATATTGTAGAAGGCTTTCACCGGCTGCCTTTGTCCCGATCTTCCCTGAATCCATCCACACAGGTAGGTTGGCACTCCAACCTTCCTAAAGGATCTCCGTTATTAATTCCAATGGCCCCAATTTTGGTGACATTCCTGGTGTCAGCAGTTCTGAACTGGTGTCAGTGAAATGGAATCTCTGATCTGTATATGATAATGCCATGCCAGCTTTATATTACCTATACATTTAGATGATTCGTGAATAGATTCTCCAGTCTCAGGACAATGCTAATGATTCATATGGCTGATCTATTGGTGTCCATCTGGTATTGCAGTGCTTTTGTATGTGTGTGTGTATATGTATATATGTGTGTATGTATGTATGTGTATATATATATATATATATATATATTATTATTATTATTATTTCTTTCACACACGTGATGATCCTTTGATTCTTTACCCTAATGTGTCCTGTGTGTGTATAATAATTTGTGTGATTTATATATTTTTATGTATATTATATTTGGTGTGGGCTTAGCCAGACATTAATGGTGCCTTTAGCCAGCTCAGCATGTATGTGGCCCTTCCTTGGTTTTTTTTTTTTTTTTTTTTTTTTGGGGGGGGGGGGGGGGAAATCAAAAACAGGACTATCTATAAGTAAGAACAAGTAAATATAAACCTTACATCAAAATGTATATAATTATGTGATTGTAGCCATTTTTTTTGGCACCTATACTAATACAATTAAATACTCTGCATGGTACTTTATTTGTAGATCAGTTTCTTTGCTAAACCTTTTTGTATATCTGTACATAGTAGGGGGGAGAGAATATCGCACATATCTACTGTTAGCACAAATACAAAAAAGGGGAGCTTGAATGAGAAGTTTTTTTTACTGTGTAAATATACCTTTATCTATAGAAAGTTAGAATTTTGAAAATATATATAATTTAAATATACACACCCAAAAAAAAATTGGGTGTTTCTCCACCCAGAATCCAAGGCCTGGGCTCCCACTGCATACATTGCACTTTCCCATTGCTTTTACCATGATGTCAGTGGTAAGATTATAAAAAGTGAGTATTGGAAACAGCTGGGGAGCTCCCAGAGGTGCCTTTTTTTTTTTTTTCAGTGATCCCACAGTCCAGGCAGCCTATCTAGGAGGGGAGGGGAGCTGCAGTGCTGGGCTATGGGAGAGCCTGGAGAAGAGGAGGCACAGCCAGTGAAATATTGCACTCCTAACAGGGCAGTAATTGTTCCACATCCCTGACAAGTGGGCACTAATAGACAAATAGCACATAAATAAGAAAGAACTGGCAAACAAGACAACACCATGTAATATGCAGAATATTTCACATTTGCTCAGATGTTCTCAGGGGTTCCCAAGGCTTAGCTTTGGGTTTTCTGTGACTCGCTTTACTTTTGATGGAGGTTGGGGGGGGGGGGGGTGAGCTGTTGTCCTTTGTAACTAGCAAAGGATTTAATTATTTAATTTATATATATATATATATATATATATATATATATATTTTTTTTTTTTTTCAGAAAAAGTAAATCTTGTCAGTTGTGGGGGTTGACAAGGGTTAGACCATTTTATTTGGAAAGTGTTTATGCAAAATCAGTGCAATAATTGAACACAGATGTCTGTATTACTTATCTATCTTATTTATATATAGTGTGTATGTAATTAAAAAAAATGTATATGTGTGTGTGTATATATGTGTATATATATATATATATATATATATATATGTATATATGTGTATATATATATATATATATTATATATATATATATATATATATATATATATATAAAATTTTTTTTTTTTTATGCATTATATTGATGAAGTTGCAAGTCAGTCACTGTCAGAATGATTTAAATAATTTTAAATTAAAAAATACAATGTCACAAGTATTTATTGCTCCCGCAAGCAGGATTGTGTCCAACCCATGCATCTTTCTCCACTTTGTATGCAAGCAGTAACAGACAACATAGTATCTCTTAAATTACATAAGAATGCTTTATGTAAAATGTTGGCCTATGTATATGTGTGTGTGTGTGTGTATATATATATATATATATATATATATATATATATATAAATATATACATTTATATATATATATATATATATATATATATATATATATATATATATATATATATATATATATATATATATATATATATATATATATAGCTAGCAGAATACCTAAAGTGCAAAAAAAAAAAAAAACTGACAATATTTTGTGTCAATATATCGAAGCTTGTCAAATGTTTGTAGTTGCTCTTTATTTTGTGATAGAGGCCATTGCCTGTAGGTTAGCCGTCATATTAGACAAAAAGTGACACCAGGCTCGCAGTGTTCCATAGGCCTCCTGATTATTTTTTATTTCTAAATCTCTTCTTAGAATCATTGAATCATTTTGTTTGTTTATTCATTAAATCCTCCCCCGGCCTCCCCTTTTTAGTCTTGCACAAGCTCCTCTCCTGGGCTAAAATATCGTCCTCAGATTTCACTGCACACTGTGAACTTCTCACAATGTGCATTAGAAGCTGCAGCAAGTCAGGTAGAGCCCCCGCCTAGTTTCCTGGCTGGATCATAGGTCTTTTCTTGTAGCCAGACTGTCCCTGGCCCCCCTGTTGTTCATTCATTAGATGTATGCTCTTTCAATCATGTGTCACATGTGGGCATTACCTATGCAAAGACAGCCTGCCTAAGAATGCCCACTCTGACACCCAAATAGCAAGTCATTGATATTTACATACCTCCCCCCACTGTTTGCATCAGCCCTGAGGGCTCTATAGAGGAGTACTGGGGCCGGGTGCTGTGATGTTTTCACAAAGCTATAAACTGCCTGCTGGCCTTTCCCACCAGACCTAATCTGCCTGCTTTGCATAGAACAGCACAGAGACTCAGTGATGACACTGGGTTTAAAAGAAGAAATGTAACAAAAATGGAAATGTTTTATTTAAAAATGTCATTAGAATGTTGATGAGGAGAAAGGAAACGGGAGAGGCAGATATAAGCAGATTAAATTTCAGTCTTAAATGATGAATTCAACCAACAGACTCCCATTTGGAGACCCCCATCTCATGCCACTGTCTCTATCTCCTTCTTTTCCCATCTTGCATTGTTCCCACTATACTGGCTGTGTCTTCATTAATCTAAAATCAATAAACATAAGTAACCTAGCAGGGAGACCGAGATCCCCATGATAATGTACATGACCCCCCACCCCATATATCTCATTGCCGCAGTTTCCAAGAGGTGAGAGGAACTGGTGGAGGTTTGGTGCTCCGGCATTTGCTATGGGAGGAATTGCTTTTTAACAGAAAAATCTTCATTGCTGTTACCAGCTTGTAAACTTTAATTTCTACGTTTAATTTTGTGTGGTTTCTTGTTAGTTTCTACGGTACGGTTAAGGGGTCACTAACTTTTCAATTTTGTATATAAAGAGCTGATGATATCGTCACAGAGACGTGTACAAATTGCAGGAATCTTTTCTTTCGTTTGTATATGACATGAATGTGCTATTGGTTGGGGGATTTTTCTTCAACTATCTGGAAATCCCATTAAAAAGTATTGTACTAAACCTATGAGTTTCCTTCAGCTTATCATGGTTATATTGGCCAAGAGTAAATGTCCATTGTTATATTGGCCAAGAGTAAATGTCTATTGTTATACTGGCCAAGAGTAGGCCTTGCCGTGTTGGTTTTATCGGCCAAGAGTAGGCCTTGCCGTGTTGGTTTTATCGGCCAAGAGTAGGCCTTGCCGTGTTGGTTTTATCGGCCAAGAGTAGGCCTTGCCGTGTTGGTTTTATCGGCCAAGAGTAGGCCTTGCCGTGTTGGTTTTATCGGCCAAGAGTAGGCCTTGCCGTGTTGGTTTTATCGGCCAAGAGTAGGCCTTACCGTGTTGGTTTTATCGGCCAAGAGTAGGCCTTGCCGTGTTGGTTTTATCGGCCAAGAGTAGGCCTTGCCGTGTTGGTTTTATCGGCCAAGAGTAGGCCTTGCCGTGTTGGTTTTATCGGCCAAGAGTAGGCCTTGCCGTGTTGGTTTTATCGGCCAAGAGTAGGCCTTGCCGTGTTGGTTTTATCGGCCAAGAGTAGGCCTTGCCGTGTTGGTTACATTGGCCAAGAGTAGGCCTTGCCGTGTTGGTTACATTGGACAAGAGTAGACCATAAGACTTGTAGCAGACATTAAACCAGTCTGTGTTCGTTTTTTAATGTAAGAAAGCCACAATCTTTTGGTTGCTGATACTTCACAATAACTTGTTAGTCCTTTTTTTTAAATTTAGACAAATTGAATGTATGACAACCATTTATTCAATCTTTTCCTGCCTTTATGTTCTGTACTGCATGTCAGAAAATACATGTTAGATTTTGGGTGATGTAGTGCAAGCTGGCCATAGACTGGGTGATTTTTGTCCTGAGGGGACCGCTGGTAAGATGTCTGCAAGTCCTCAAATGATTTATGTGTCCTTAGGATCCCTGAAATCTCTGCCAGCTACAAGTACTTCTGAGGGTGGGAAACCCATTATCACTCTTAAAGTGGACCTGTCTCATCATGAATGAAGACTCCACCTCCAGAAGTTGGGCTTCTGACGCAGAACATGCAAGCCAAAACTGAATTTGGAAGGCTTGGCCTGCGTGCTTGTTGAGGAAGCCGGAGGACTGACATGAATGCTGGGCAACTAGAAGCAATGGCAGAAAATACTTTCAATTCATGACAAGTTCACTTTAAGCCCAGATGGCTCAATTGGTTCTTGGAGGGGCCCTGTCGCCAAACAGTAATTTAAACATCATTCCAGAAGAGTATATGAGCAGTTAATGAATTTTATTGCATTTTCCTTTCCTGCAATAACTTCCCTTGTGTGGACTTCCAAAATCCCTGAGACTGCTGCTGGGTGCCGCCATCTTTGAAGCGATATCAGCAGTCACAGCGGACTTACTCAAATTACATGCAGTGGTTCTCAACCTGCAGTCCTCAAGTTCCCCCAACAGGTCCTGATTTCCGTATTTCCTTTACCTTGCACATGTGCTTTAAATCCATGTCAATGGCTTGGTGTTAATTAACTATTTTTTTTCTAAGGGCAATTCCCAAAACATGGCCTGTTGAGGGTACTTAAGAACTGAGGATGGGAACCAGTGCTCTATAGCAGTGTTTCTCAACTCCAGTCCTCAAGGCGCACCAACAGGTCATGTTTTCAGGCTAACCATTATTTTGCACAGGTGATTTGATCAGTTTCACTGCCTTAGTAATTACCACAGACATTTCAAATGAGGGAAATCCTGAAAACATGACCTGTTGGGGCGCCTTGAGGACTGGAGTTGAGAAACACTGCTCTATAGTATTCCCCTTTTTGCCCCTCCCCCTGGCTGTTGTATAAAGGGTTATGCAAGGAGGGGATGGGAAGAGTAGCTGGGCCAGCACTGACAGTAATCAAACACTCCCAGAAGAGAGGGCTATGATTTTGCAGGGAGGGGGACCTGTGGCTGTGCTAGTGAATTGACTGTTCACATTTCCTAGCAAGTGAGTATGGAAAGGAAAGATGCTGCAAGGAAGCATTTAGAATACTTGGTCTTTTTTTAGTTATTTTTGTGTGTGGTTTTTTTTTTTTTTTTTTTTGTGTCAAGTTGGTGACAAGGGTCTCTTTTTAAATCTGTTTTTTTGATGGCTTTGATGGAGCCTTTCATGGTCACCAAGGTGCTCAAGTTTTGTCTTTTGGGGATGGCACATTTTTTATGGGAGGAGGGGGCTTTATTAGACCTTTTGTGCTATGAGACCCTTTGTGCTGGATTTGGTAGGGCTGCTCTCCTTTTGAAAAATGCTCTATAAATGCAGGTGAAGGCATTCAAATGTAAAAAGATACAAATGTAACACCCTTTGTTATGCGTTTTACTGTTGTGATGAACCAAAGCATTGTGATGTGAATGCAAGACCGACGCCAATGTTTGTGTACTCGGGGAGAGGCCTGGCCCCTAGGCCATGATTGGGGCAGCCCTGATGTGTTAAAAAAAAAAAATCTACTATTGGGGTATAAGATGGATAGATTTTTTTTATTTTTTTTTTATTACTAATGTATGTTCAGACAAATCCCTCCTTTTTATATTCATATATACTGAAGTGTAATCAAATGTGTGTAAATATATTCCTAAGTACATAATGACCAGTCTTTTTATTAGAATATTATAAAATTAATTTAAAATTAAAAATAAATGGGGGGGGGATATAGTGTGTACTATTTTTATATATTTTTTAAAATATATTTCTCTTTAGAAAAAAAAGAGATATAGATATATTTTACATCTATATCTCTTTTTTTTTTTTTCTAAAGAGAAATATTAAAAAAAAAATATAAAAATAGTACACACTATATCCCCCCCCCCCCATTTATTTTTTATTTTATAATATTCTAATAGAATATGTGTGTGTGTGTGTGTGTGTGTGTATATATATATATATATATATATATATATATATATATATATATATATATATATATATATATATATATATATATATGAATATATATATATATATAGAATATTATATTTATTTAGAATATTATATTTATTTAGAATATTATATTTATTTAGAATATTATATTTATTTAGAATATTATATTTATTTAGAATATTATATTTATTTATATTTAGAATATTATATTTATTTATATTTAGAATATTATTAAATAAATTGGGGGGGTATAGTGTGTACTATTTTTATATATATTTTTTTTAAATATATCTCTCTTTAAAAAAAAAAAAATATATATATATATATATATATATATATATATATATATATATATATATATTCTCTATTCTTGGAGTACCTCCATGCATGTCTAGGTATTGTGATACACTTTATTTTTTTTGTAATGCAAAATGAGTTTTGGGTGTGCCCATTGTGAATATCATCATGATACTTGGTCACAGGATGGCCAAACCTTTTTGGTTTTCCACTACTGAATGGCAAAAGAAGCCTAAATAGAAAAACGGTAATGGACTTCTGCATTGTTCGATCTGACAGATACATGCTGTGTTGCCTGATTAACAGAGCAGCACAGTCATTAGGCATTCCTGCTTCTCTGTATTTTGTGCAGCTCTGCAGACAAGCCAACTGATACGCTGTTTTAAGTGGCTTGTTCTGTAACTGAATTTCTTGCAACTGTTCAGCAAGGATGCAGGTTGCACTGTCTGGTATGGCGCTTGTTTTAAATATGGCTGTTAAAATAGGGCCTGTAATAGACAAGTTTTTAGAGTGTATGAGGAGCAGCTGCAAAAACTGTTTAGAAAAACCGCGCGTGCTGCATTGCAACAATCCTAGGTTTTTTTTTCTTTTTCTTTTTTTTTTGCAGGATACAAGCAACAGAACCAATCTGTGGCAAAGGCCTGCCCATGACAGGGCTAATAGACTGTTCATACAGCACCTCCTTTCCAGATGCACATACACTCCCCCCCCCCCCCCCCCCCAAATATCCCTGCTCTTGTGATTTTTTTTTTTTTTTTCCCCTCAGTGATTAGTATAGTTAAGTTGGATTACGATTTAAACTAATAATTGCAGCCCACATCATGAATGGGTCGGAGGTTAGTGTCTTCTACAATCTGTGTCTGAATTGGAAGTATTGGCTTAAGTACAGATAGTTTCCAGCTGCAGAATTTTACTCTCACAATTATTTTTTTTTTGTCCCCTTCAAATTTTGCTTGGGAATAATTCACCCCCCTCCCCCATTCATGTTTCTGCATTCTAACCAGTCAATCATATATTAGCACTATGCCATCTCTTCCGCCTATTTATCCATATAAACCTTCCATTTTTATTATTCTTTGTGCTTTCTTTTCTTGGCTTTTTATCCTTCTGATGAAGGGACAAGTCAGTTGTGGAGCTTCTTTAATGACTTTCGTTTGTTTCTTGTCTTGTATGAGCTGCTTGGTGGAATCTTTCTACAGATTTCCAGTAACTAAAAACTACATTTGGCTATTAAACAGAATTTAGTAGATATAAGTTTGAAACAAAAAGTCACAATTGTATTGTAATATCTATCGTACAAAAAAATGAAAAAAAGAAAATATATATATATATATATTATTTTTTATTTTGTTTATGCTCTTGTACTGATCAATCTAAAAAGGGAGAGGAGCTAAATGTACCAACAAGTATGTGTGAGAAGATATAACATTCATTTTATATTGTGCATATATTTGTGTATATACATTCATTCATACATACGTTTTTTTGTGGGGGGGGGTGTGTTTTTTTTTTTTTGTTTTGTTTCTATTGTCTGTATAACTTTTTTTTTTTTTTTTTTTTTTTTTTAATTTAAGCATACAACAGGTAAAAATAGTTATCCTATGCCAGTAACCAGGTGGATCCCAAAATAACCACCAAAGAATATAATACAAAGGGGTTACAGCACTGTAAAACACTTATAGCCAGTAATATATCAACTTCAGGCATCTCTGCCCCTTGTAGTTACCAACCTGCGCCATGCAGGAAAGTGGAGATATAAGTGCTCGGGGCCTCAATAGCTTCATATATACAACTCCTGAGATACTAAAGAGGTACAGTAATAATCTCCTTCACTCAAGGAGGGTGTAATGGGGCTGAATGTATCAGATTCTTGGTGGTTCAAATGAAAGCACAGGTTTTGGGGGGTTGGGGGGGACCTAATAGAAACCAAGAGAAGAGGATGCACCAACCTTGTGTAATACCCAAGTGGTATCTTTAATAATGTATAAAAAGAAGTATACTCACAAACACATTAATGATGAAAGTATATCCGTAAAAGCATAAGCATGTCCATAGAAAACACAAAGCAACCCAGTCACCAAGACTGTTCCCTAGCAAGTTGGAGGACCTTCCAGATGTCTGACGCGTTTTGAGGGGGGGGAAATAAGTGGCTCAGAGGAAGAGAGGATTCCCCCCTCAAAACGCGTCAGCCATCTGAAAGGTCCTCCGACTCTCACTAGGGAACAATCCTGGTGACCTGGTTGCTTTGTTTTTATATGGACCTTGATATATTTTTAGCATGTGAGTATACTTACTTTTTTTTTTTTTTTTTTTTTTTTTTTTATACATTATTAAAGACACCACTTGGATAATGTGCAAGGTTGGTGCACCCTCTTTTTTTTGTTTTACAATACTAAGGAGGCGTTGCCACATGTAACCCTTTTCTATGGATAACCATTGCTTAGAAAATAGGGATTCTTTCCCATATATTGCAATACACGTTTAAGCCGGCCAACTGCCTCAAAGTGATCCCTCTCTGGCCAGTCCCTACTCCACCTCGGCTTGAATGTGTATTGCAGTACGTGGCAACTAAAAATCCCCTTCTTTTTATAAGCTTTAGTTTTCTATAGGAAAGGGTTCACACCTGGCAACACCTCCTTTTAGTAACTCATGTGTTTGTGTATATACAAATCTATTTAGGCCCATATGTCCATTTCTACTGCATGGTGATGGTTGGTAACTATAAAGGGCAGGGATGTCTGAAGTTGCTATATGTGTATGCGTACTGTGCTGTAACCCCTTTAAAGGGGGGTGGGGTTGGGGAAAGAGTTTAAATGCATAGTTAGACACTTTTTTTTTTAAAGTGTGTGTATGTGTGTGTGTGTATGTATGTATATATATATATATATATATATATATATATATATATATATATATATATATATATATATATATATATATATATATATATATATATATATATATATATATATATATATATATATATATATATTTTTTTTTTTTTTTATTAGAATATCTTTAAAAAAAAATTAAGTGTGGTAATATATATATTTATTTTTAATATTCACACTTTTTTTTACACTTACATTTTTTTAAAGATCTTCTAATATTAAAATATATATAAAAACACATAAATCACAAACCGTTTACGCAGTGCTTTACAACTTGAGGGTAGACAGTACAAATACAATACAGTAGGAATCAAAGGGCAATGTTTGTTAGAGCTTACAATCTAAGATGTATGTGTGTGTAAAAAATAAATAAATTAAAAAAAATTATATATATATCTATATCTATCCATAATTTTTTTTTTTTTTTTTTTATATTAAACTTTTTAAGATGATATAGTATAAAAAAAAAAATATTTTTCTTTTTAGGTGCATAAGCATGCAGTTTTAACACACAGTCCCTTTTATGGTTCTCCTGAGTTCTAAACCATTCTAGGTTTTAGCTTACTGTATTAAGAATGTGCTGGAAGGTGGTATTAATATTCAGGCGGGCAGTGTGCAGTCTCAGGATGCTGTGGGGAGGGGGGCACAGAGAACATTTGTTACATAAGTTCAGCAGGGGCCGGTAACTCATCTGGACATAGGAGGACTATGAAGTGTTTCGCACACATGCTATAGAGTGTCTCCTCTAAAAATAAGTGATTTATTTTGCACAAAAATAACCCAGTTCCCAAGGCCTGTGTCCCTGCCGGGACAGGAGGCCATGGCATGCACTGCTGCGTGGCACGCATTCCCATTGGCGGTTGGGTTTTATGGTTGGCACGACGGGAGGGAATAGCTGGAAGCCAATTGGTGGGTCTTCATTCCTCCTGGGGGGATCGTATTATGACAAAGGACAGGGGGGGGGGTCCAGCACAGCAAATATCGGTCTGTGATGTATGGAAGGGGGAGCAGTCAGCCGGTCATTAGTCTATGGCATCTATTTATAAAAGTGTGGATTGGCAGATTCACCCAAGATTTACCACACATTGGCTGGGTCACCTTTCTTCTGGACTGGTGAATTCATGGCTTTCCTATGGAGGCAGGTCATTGCTCCTTGTGCTGATTGATCATAAGAAACAGGCTGATTAAATAAAAAAAGACCGACCCTCCGCATTTGATCGCTGCATATTCCTCTTGATTGATTTAAACTCTCACGTTGATTTGGTTCTGAATTTCACAGATTATAATTCATATATTGTGTTTATATATTTGCATGAGTGCTGGGGAACCATCACTGTGCTGTACATAGCCTGTGCAGAGATGTGGGAGGGGCCCGGCAGGCTCCACCCACTACAAAAAAACCCTACAGGAGGGGGCGGAGACAAGACCAGTCTTCCTGCACAAGGAGAGCAGAGCTCTGGGAAGGGCCCAGCAGACTCCACCTACTATAGGAGGGAGAACAGATCAGCCCCCCCTGCACCGTATGTACTGATAATGTGCTTGCTCCTGCAGGGATCTCCAAGCTACGGCCCTCCAGCTGTTGCCGAACTACATGTCCCATGAGGCATTGCAAAGCTCTGACGTTCACAGACCTGACTAGGCATGATGAGAATTGTAGTTCCTGAACAACTGGGGGGGGGGGGGCATATTTTGGAGACCCCTGTAGGGTTACATTGATGTTACATTGTACATGTTCATGCCAAGTTCATTTTCAGCTCTTGCATCTTCATCAATGAATGTTATGAAAATATTAATAACTAATGCATAGGTGTGTACAGCCAATTGCATTAGGGTGTGCACCCTAAAGATCAAAGACATATGTAAATGTGTGTTGATAGATAGATATATAGGAGATATCAGTAGAGCAGTGGATGGTGTCATAAAAAAATATATAATTTGTTTTTGTTTTTTTCTCTCTATATATCTCATCTTTTTATTTACGATTTTATGAGAAAAAGAGGGTGTGTTGTGTTTTTTTTTTTTTTTGTGTGAATTATCAGTGGTCTAAACAAGGGTAATATGTGCCACACGGGCAGGGCCGTCTTTTCGCATGGGCAGTTGCCGGGGGGCCCCACCTGCCCAGCGACCCCAGTCAGGCATCATTCAGATATCTTTATATCTTTATATATCAATCGTAGAGAAACTTTATTACATCTTGGTAAAAATAACCTTTAGAGCAGAAATGAAAACGTAATGTTTTGAGTGGAGCACAGAAGAGTAAAAAGGCTGCGGAGGAGAAAGAGAACATGTGCAAACTTCCAAAACTAACATCTTGGCTCGATCCAGGTGTTGGAAGAACCAATAAATATAGCCTTATTGGTAATTTGCATTATTATTCCTGGGTGTGATTGTGTAGACAGGGCCCCAGTGCATTGTATTGCCCGGGGGCCTATAATGCTCTTAAGATGGCACTGAACACGGGGTGATTAGGGTGTGCCCAGGCACACCTAGCAGACCCTGTGCGCACGTCTATGAACTAATGTAACAATTCTCCTGATGGACCAGAAGAAACATTAACATTTTCCTATTGAGTATCGGGGATACTTCTAAAGCCCATGTATGCTCAGGATGGAACAATCAGCGCCAGGGTTTTGCCACGCTGTCGCTGTGATTCATTCTCCTGTAGCAAAGTTTCAAATGCATCTTGCATTATCTGCAAATTTAAGTTCAGAAAACTGGCGCAGTCTTCCAAGTGACACCAATTCATCAAAGGTGACGTATCCTGAAGACTTGCATTTCTAATCCAAGGGTCTCCAAAATATGGCCTGCGGGCCACATGTGGTTCTCACAAAGGGTCAGACGGCACAGTGGTGTAGTGGTGAGCAATTTTCACCTAGAAGCAAAAGGGTTGCTGGTTTGAATCCCAACCACAACACTACCTGCCTGGAGTTTGCATGTTCTCCCTGCGCCTGCGTGGGTTTCCTCCGGGTACTCCAGTTTCCTCCCACACTCCAAAGACTTGCTGGTAGGTAGGTTAATTGGCTCCTGTCTAAATTGGCCTCTATGTATGAATGTGAGTTAGGGGCCTTAGATTGTAAGCTCCTTGGGGGCAGGGACAGATGTGAATGTATATGTAAAGTGCTGCGTAACTTGACAGCGCTATAGAAGTACTTGCAATAAATTTAAAATAAAGGAGGTCAGTATCCTATCCCAATGATCAGAGGACAGTGCAACTTCTTCCACACCATAAGCTTTAGTCCCGGTTCACACCAGTGCGGCTCTGATTTCGCTTAACAGAAGTCTACACAAGTCACAATGAAACTGGAATAAATTGTGTAGGAACCTTTTTACAGTCGCTGCAGTGTTGCAGCAATTTGAATGGTGGTGGCAATGGGGTGTGACTTGTTATGCGATTTCGAACTGTCAAGTTGCGTCGGTGTGAACAAGGGCTTTCACTGGTAAAGGGCATTGTTTGTTATAGGGACTGTGATGTCAGGGGGCAGTCTGATGGTGACCCTGAAGCAAGGGGGCACTGTGATGCGGGGGAGTACTCATTAATTCTATTTAATATTTATTATACATTTTATTTAATTTAAAATCTCCTGTTGCTGCTTATAAATGTCCTTGTCATGTATTTAATTTGTATATACGGTCTTAATGCTTTTTGTACTACTTGAGCCCTTTTGACTTTTAACTGCCCAAAAATGTTACTAAATGTTTCATTTTCTCATTTTCTTTCTAGAGAATGATACCGGAGCTTCAAGCGGAGCCCGGCACCGCCCCCGGGACCTCCCACTGAAAAGTACCGCCCTATCCTACTCTCCCTCCCGGTATGGACGGCCGGGAATTTGTTCCCCCTCCTCACCTGAGCCACCGTGGAGCTGGCCGGATGAACCCGCCTGCAGGCCACAGTGCGGTGCAGCACCCAGGACACTTTCAAGCCACCAAGTACTTCTCCTCTCCCCTCCCCATGGCGACCCATACTGGTAAGTTGCATCTTTCTGCATTAATAGGGTATCTGTGTCCCAGTGACGTCACCCGTTTCCCAGTGACGTCGCCTGTCTGCTACCTGACCGCTCACTCTGGATGGCTGGGTGGAGTATTGGCTATTCAAGGCTGGCAGTGCAACGCAAAATGAACTTTATCTGCTCATGTTGTGATGTGGACTACCGTTGGGTGTGGAGGTTCTTGTTCATGGGTCACTGGTTGACTTGCATATGGACAGGTAGAGAAGTGAGCGTGTGTATTGGTTAGTAGTAATTTTTCTATGTAATCTTCTGAATGCCGTCCACCATGTACATTAATGGAGAAATTGGTGTATAGAGAGGCTGTCCAAAGTCCAGCAAGAAGGTTCTACACAATCCAAAAGTAAAGTGTTTTTTGCTGTCTAGACGAGCCTTTCCCCAACCTTCTTACCCCAGAAATTATTTTCAGATTTTGGGGACCCCAAAAACTGTTTCTTGGGGGTCCGTGGGAAGAATGCAACCTTTCATTGGAGGTCAACTAAACCCAGTCCATTGGTGGTCAGAGGGAAGAAGGCATTTTAGAATTGTGGTCAACCAAATCCAGTCCATTGGAGGTCATTGGAAGGAAAGGAAGTACTTTTTTTTTTTTTTTTTTTTTTTTTTTTTTTATTTGTGGGTTAACCAAACCCAGTTCATTGTGGGTTGGTGGAAGTAAAGGAAGTACCTTACAATGGTGCACTACAGCCAGTTCATTGGGGGTCAATGGGAAGAAAGCATTTTATGGTGTTGGTTAAGTCCAATGGGGACAAGAGGGAAGAATGCACCTTTTTTAAAGTGGAGGTCAACCAAACCCAGTTCATTGGGTCAGTGGGAAGAATGCGCCTTACAGACAGTTAAAGATCGTTGGCATCATGCTGTAGACTCTTCCAAGTGGTGTAGGACAGGTGGTGAGAGGGAATCCCTCCAAAATGGCGGATCTTTGGTTGGTCCCCATTGGAAGATTTCCCTCCTATTTCTGTTATGTTGACCACTCTACAATAGTCCATGCTCTCTCCTACAAAAAAAGTTTTCAGTTCTACTTTAGGCAGGCCTATGGTAAATGGTCCAAAAATTGCATATTATGCAGTTTAGTAAGTTGACACATCTGTTCCATTGAAAATCTCGGTTCGGATTGTTTTTCCCTGATGTTGCATTATGAATAGATAAAAAAAAAACACATTTCAAAACAAGAAAATGAGCATTTCTATATTTATATATTGTGCTGTGAAAGGACTCGATGCTCGCTTCACTCCAGACAAATTGAGCCGCTTTCCAAATGGTGTCATTAACTTGTTATGGATAGAACAGGAGAGCAACAAGGTGCTTGTGAGCTGTGGTGCTGCTTTGGCCCCGGTTTGTTTTTGGTGGTGCTGCTGCTTTGGCCCTGGCTCGTTTTTTGGTGCTGCTGCTTTGGCCCCCGGCTCGTTTTTGGTGCTGCTGCTTTGGCCCCTGGCTCGTTTTTGGTGCTGCTGCTTTGGCCCCTGGCTCGTTTTTGGTGCTGCTGCTTTGGCCCCCGGCTCGTTTTTGGTGCTGCTGCTTTGGCCCCCGGCTCGTTTTTGGTGCTGCTGCTTTGGCCCCGGCTCGTTTTTGGTGCCGCTGCTGCTTTGGCCCCGGCTCGTTTTTGGTGCCGCTGCTGCTTTGGCCCCGGCTCGTTTTTGGTGCCGCTGCTGCTTTGGCCCCGGCTCGCTTTTGGTCTTGATTGTACTATTGGCCAAGAATATATTCCTGCAATGTTTCGTACACAGGGAAATCTGAGATGGCCAGTTGGGCTCCTTTTTTGTGTTGGCCATTAGTGACCAATCCCGGCTCACTGCCTTAAGTGCTTTAAACTGGTACAAAAATTGGTGCGTCCAATCACGACACTTTACAACCTTTTTATTAAATAAGACCAGAAGTGGCTAAAATAAACGGACTGAAGACGCAAAATACAATGATGGTATCTGCCTGATATTGGCGAACTGCGCCCCCAACTACTTGCCTGTCCTGATTGTGGGGCTCGGACGAGTCGCTCTATAACTGCAATTCCCAGGAATGGTTTATGACTTTTATATATTTATCCTGACAACTCAACAGTGCGCTGCATCCTAACACACTTTAAAAAAAAAAAAAAATCGGCTACCTCTAAACAAGCATTTTTTTATTTGGTTACTTTTAATATTTAACTTCCATCTTCCATCGCCTTATCTGGGCTTTGGCTGTTGGCTGGAGGGATGATGTGTGTTTAACTTTAGTCTTATTAAACTTTAAAATATATCCTAAATGTTTGACCTTCTCAAATATGCACTTAAGGCTGAACTCCAAGCAGATGGAAATGTTTTACCTGCAAAAGGAATATTATATTTCGTTCCATCCAGTCCTGAGATTTACATGGCTCTGCCACACAGCACAACCCTGTTTGATTTTCTCTACTGCAATTGTACATCCTGCGATTGGACAGTGAAAGGAGAGGCAGAGGGCTGATAAGGGGCATATCTGTAGATCTTTTTTCTCCTCCTATCAGCATGCTTCTTGTTGGCACGTGAGCGCAGCGGTGTGGCTGACCAGCTCCTTGTGCTGCTTCTGACTGTCCCTGGAACTGTGGAAAAGGCTAATTGCATTGTATAGTCTGCACTTGGAGTCCCTGTTGCTCTTGTCTGCACCTTTACTTCCATGGAAGCAATAAAATGCACTATATGGACTTATATTATTATATATATATATATATATATATATATATATATATATATATATATATATATATATATATATATATATATATATATATATATTTTATTTTTTAATTCTTTTTGTTTTTCCTTTTTTATTTTTTATTTTTTTATTTCATCTTGATGGTACATTTATTTGCATTGTGGCAACACTGAGGGTGAATTTATTTTATTAAAAATGTATCTGATGAATCGTCTAGTATCAGCGCCGTTGGTGTGCGCAGTTTATTGCATCAGGATGTGCACCCCAGAGCACAAACACACCTGTGTAAATCAGTAGGGCAGTGGACGGTGTCAGTTTTTAATTATTATTATTATATATTTTTTTTTCCCCCGTTTGGTCTTTGGTGAAATATCAAGGGTCTAAACTGAGAAAGTGACAGAGCTTCCCCAGTCCCTTTCTCTGCAGCTTCGGCTGCACTGGACAGTGAGCGTGTGGGAAGTGCTCTTTGCTGAGCTGCTTCCTTTTCGTTCGCAAACTGAAGCATTGTAAACTGTTTACTATACTTCAGTTAAGAATGAACACAGGTGCGATCGGTACAGATCACTTACTGTGTTCGTTCATCCATCCTGTAACATCCTGTAACATCCAGCAGGAGGGGAGATGAGGGAAACTGGCAGCATTGCAGGGGAGAGGAAGAGGACTCCAGGAATCAGGGGGAATGGGCACCGCACAGGGTGATTTAGGGTGTGCCCAGGCACACCCAGCCCACCCTGTGTACACAACCCTGATTAGCGCTATTGTATATTAAGTATTCAACACGTTAAAAGGAAGGAGATAATCTGCACATTTCTGTTCATTTTTAGTCTCATTTACATAATAATAATATTATTATTCAGGATTTATATATCTCCAACAGTTTTACACAGCGCTTTTACAACATTGGGGAAGACGTACTATAACAATTGTGGGTATTTATTTCCCCCATAAGGGGTTCCTTCACACACACAGCCGGGGGGGTGGTGAAAAAAGCTGGTTGAGCCATGTCTTTACCCCTAACAAAACATGGCAGCCAGAGGGGGTGTATATATGGCACAGCCAAAAAATACCGCCTGTCATGTTTCGTCTGCCGAATGTGACCCACTCAAGAGAATGGGGCCCCACCACAAAACATGGGCTTTTCAGGGTTTCAGACAACATGTGGCCTCCCAGTAGACCAAGGCGGTTTGTTTTGCTCCAAATCGAAATCTGGACACATTGTTTGTAAACAATAGTAACGAATTTAAACGAATCCGAAATAACTAAACAAAATTTCAGATAAAATTTTGAATAGTTTTGTAATCAAATTTGAATAGTATAGAAGATAAAATAACAGAATAGAATATAACAATATAACCATTTTCTGGAATTCAAAAATAATAGAGTATATTAGAAAATAGAATAAAATGGATTAGAAAGAATAGATCTTCCGAAATTCGAATTTCGACTAGCATAAATTTTGTTTTCGGGCTGCCAAAGTGGGGATTTGAGATTTGTACGGTAAATAGAAGTTTTCACAAGTTTGAGGTGTGTGTGATATCTATCTATCTATCTATCTATCTATCTATCTATCTATCTATCTATCTATCTATCTATCTATCTATCTATCTATCTATCTATCTATCTATCTATCTATCTATCTATCTATATCTATCTTAGTGCTGCATAGATACTTGTGCTGCTTCTTCCTTTCCCAATCTGAGCTCTGCTGTACAGAGATTAAAAAAAAATCATGTCAAGCTACTTGTATGTGTTAAAAAAAAAAAAATTGATTTATTAATACAGAGCTGCTAATTTTTGCCCGCCTTCTAAAATTTCTCATCCTGGTATGGAACTTGAAACGCTTTTGGATTTCTGTTTTTAATGCGACACAAACTGCACCTCGCTAAAAGCCATTTTAGGCTAAAGTGGGATTAGGAGAGGTTGCCTCCGCTGTCCTGAGGGATTCTGGGAAGGGAAGTGGGCTATGTGTAGGAAAAACGTTTTCTTTCTGTCAACTATTTTTCAATGGTAAATTTAAACAGTCTTTGAACTTGTTGTAAACTTCCTCCGTATCTGAACCCAGAAAAGAAATCCGCGCCTAAAATTAGTTTCTACCCAAGTCTTTACTTAACTCCCAATTCTAAGAACTCCTTTTTTTTTTTTTTTTCTTTCCCACCCTTTAAAGTATACATTACAGGGGAGGGTGACACCCCTTTTGTGAGGAAGGGGTAACCGAGGACAGCCAAGGGCAACAAAGAAGACGGCCATACATAATTACAACCTTGGGTGTGCAATTATATCTATTTATTATACTGTGTGGAGATATAGATAGAGATATATCTATAGTTGAGACCCACCAATATCTGAGATGGATATACATACAAATTAAAAAATTATAACAAATATATCAAATTAAATGTAATACATTATATATATATATATATATATATATATATATATATATATATATATATATATATATATATATATATATATATATATATATATATATATATATATATATATATATATATATATATATATATATATATATATATACTCCTAAAAATGTTAACATTAAGTATGTGTAAAATATATATATATATATATATATATATATATATATACTCCTAAAAATGTTAACATTAAGTATGTGTAAAATATATATATATATATATATATATATATATTATAATAATTTATTTTTTATTTATATTATAATAATTTATTTTTTATTTATATTATAATAATTTATTTTTTATTTATATTATAATAATTTATTTTTTATTTATATTATAATAATTTATTTTTTATTTATATTATAATAATTTAATATATATGCTGAAATGCATTTTGATAATAAATATTTTTATTATTTATATATATATATATATATATATATATATATATATATATATATATATATATTTTTATTATCTTACATATTGGGTCTCAAACGATATCTTGTTTACTGCAACTCACTCTTACGCTTTTTTTTGAATAGCGCAGTGACACTTATTACCGCTAGCTTGATGAACTGTGAATACTAATTAGCTACTCCATGCTTTTAATGGGATTACAATTAGTGACGGATTAAAGCGTGCCGCGAAAAATCGCCAGCACAGGACACTTGCATCCGGGAGAGCGGTGACAGCGGCGCCCTGAGCATATCACGGGAGGCTGGCAGTGCCCCGGGACTCGTGGAAGCCGATGTGGTAACACCCTGTGGTAGTCTTGCCCTTGAGTCATGGCCAGCCACACGTGTTACAATCTGTACAATCCTCTTTGGATCTACCAACAGCTATGTGGTGCAAGGGCCTCGCCTGATTGGATGCAGATGGATTGGTTTGGAGGGCCTCGTGTTAGATACGTTTGTTTAAGATAAAGCTGAAAATGTTCTGAGGACAAAGCAAATTGGAAGTAACGTGTTTTCTCATAACTCCTCTTCCTCAATCCCAGTTGGTTGCATTGAGCGTATATCGTGGTCTTGCCTTGAGTATTAAAGGAGAAGTATGGGGAAAGCTTGTTTGGCCATATTCCTCCTCATTCTGCACTCCTGTGACCCGTTTTCACCTAAAGCCTGCTGTTGGCTGATGTCACTCAGCTGGTCCAAGCTTTGAAATAATCCCGGCTTTACAGTCGGGATCCATCCAGATGCCTGGACTGGCAGCTGGCTCAGCCTCTCAGCCCACCACCAAGAGCCTGAGCCAGCCCCTCCCGCCCCCTCCAAGGCCTGGCACTCCAGTGAGCACTGGAGGGACAGAGCGGAGAGCTGCTGACTGATGGTCACGGCTCCTCTTTTTAGAGCGAACCTGAGAACTGAGCAATCGGCAGTCTTTGATCGCTCTATTCTCGGTCTTAGAGGTGGTGGTGGACTCCTGAAGCTGGGATTGGTGCTGCAGCCATCTAGGTGAATGTGATTGCTTGTTTTTTCATCCTGAACTTCTCTCTCAATTAGACATGTGCAGAGCGAAAAAATTTAGTTTTGATTCCTTATTTACATTTGTTTCATTAAATTTGTTTAATTTGTTTTTGGAATTTATTTGAATTTTGAATCGATTTGAATTTTTCAAATTCCATTCAAAATGTATTCTATTTGGAAATTGGATATATTCTTTCTATCCTTTTTCTATTCCTTTTCAAAATCAGAATTTCATTAAACCGTTATATTCTTTCTATTCTATTGTTTTCAATTCAAATTCTATTCGAATTTCAGAAGATGGGTATGCTCTTTTTTTCCCTTTCTATTTTATTCTATCCTATTTTTTTTTATTCCGTTTATATTACTTGATTTTCTATGTTATTTTCTATCCCCCCCCTTTTTTTTTTTTTTTTTTTTTTTTTTTTTTTTTTTTTTTTTTGTATTCTGTTCTTTTTTACTCGTTTATATTCTATTGTTTTCTATTATATTCCTTTTTTATTTTCTAATCTTTTATTCTCTTTTGAAAATTCGAATTTGATTATAAAACGATTTGGAATTAAAATTTTGTCCACAATTTTAAATTTATTTCGGTTTCGTTTTTAAATTCTTTACTATTGTAATCTGGAAATTTCGGATACATCCGAATAACGAAAAACTTGTCTGAATTTTATTTCGGAACGAAACGAACTCTTAATCTACCACAGCCAAAAAACGCACCATCCTGCAGGTAAAAAAAAAATAAATAAATAAAAAGCAAAAACCAAAAAATGCATTGCAGGAAGCTGCATGGATGTGAAATGGGTTGTAGTGAGTTTTTGAGCTTCAGCAAATGCACTAAAAGCATAATGTAAAGCTAGCTGCAATGAGCCCTTCACATGTGCAGTACATGGGATGTAGAGTAAAGGGACCCCTGCTGGTACCCATTATACAGAAGTCCCTGAGTATACCTGCAGTGGTCAGGAGGAGACATTTGGATTTTTTTTTCCTACTTGTAGAATCTACAGATTTAAAGGAATAATAAAAAAAAGTTAATGTGTAGCAATTCTGTATTTTAATGAAAAAAAATGTTTTCAGCGCAAGTTGACTTTCTCCATGGAAGGGCGCAGGCGCGGTCTGTGTTGGGGCAGCGGGTTCGTTTCTCAGCACCGCCTTTCGCTTTTGTGTACATAGCGGTCTTACAATCTTCTTTTTTTTTTTTTTTTTTTTTTTAATATATATAAATAAAATGGTAAACTTGATGCCCTCGCTGAGCAGTTTTGTCTGTACTCTGCAGTGACAACACGCGTTGCGGACAGCTGCCAGCTATTGTTAGGATTGGACGCCATGGAGCTCCATTATTTTGGATATTGGTTTTTCTAGTTTTTTTTTATATAGCGCATGCAGCCTCTTCCCTGACCACAAGGCTCTCTTGGCAGTTGAAGTGAATCCTATATACAGGTTGAGTTTCCTCTCTGAGTTTATTTTAATATTTTGCTGCTTTTACCTTTTTGTGGGAAAACTTCAGCTTTGTGTAAAATGTTACAATGTAGAATTGTCCCCTAATTGTTATACAATGTACTATTAAATAATATAATACAATGTAGTATTATTATTTATTATAATAATAATAGTACTATAATATAATATTACATTGTATTATAGTATTAAATCTAATATTGTTTATTATATTAAAGAATACAATGTAATATTAAATAATACAATGTAATATTTAACCCCCCCCCCCCCTCACAATTCACTGAATGGCCATCAACACCGAGAGTTCCATATATGATACGTTTTATAGATGGTTACACATGGAAAGGGAAGCTGGGAGGATAGTATTTGTTAAAAGCATGGAGATTTATCATGTAGAGTTAAAGCGGTAGTAAACCCACTGACTTATTTATTTATTTTTTGCTACACCTGTAAGGGAAAAGGCATAATGAGCTAGTATGCACCGCATACTAGCTCATTTTGAGATACTTACCTTAGAACGAGGCGCCGGCATCTCACCCGGTCGACGCCGAGGGAGCTGACATTTCCCCCTCGGCGTGCCTTCCGGGTATCGCGGCTCTGGCGCTGTGAGTGGCCGGAGCCCGCGATGTCCTCACTCCCCGCGCATGCGCGCGGGAGACTTTTTTTCTGCCAAAGTCCGACAGCTGCCGGCTTTCAGCCGAGAATCCCCTGTGCGCATGCGCCGCTGCAGTCAGCGGCTCATTGCAAGGGGAATATCTCCTAAACCGTACAGGTTTAGGAGATTTTTTTTTTTTTTTTTTTCTTTTTTACCTACAAGTAAGCCTTATTATAGGCTTACCTGTAGGTAAAAGTTTAAAAAAAATATCTATACAACCGCTTTAACATCAAAGTCCTGAGATTTTTTTGCTCCCACAATGATGATTTGATGCTGAAAAATGCTGGAGAGCTACTGGGTAGTTGGAGAATTTAAAGTGGTTGTACAGGCAGAAGGTCCATTCTATGCATTGAGATAAAAAGCCTTCTGTGTGCAGCAGCCCCCCTAATTCTTACCTGAGGTCCCTCTGTCCACGAGTGTCTCAGCTGTCCGAGATTCTCCTTCCTGATTGGCTGAAATACAGCAGCGGTGCCTTTTTGGCTTCCTTTTTGCTTTCAGTCATCTAGCCAATCAGGGGAGAGAGGGGCACCGTGTCTGAATGGACACAGGGAGCTGTGACTCGGCTCGGGTGTCCCTATAGCAAGCTGCTTGGTGTGGGGGCACTCGACAGGAGCGATGGACCAGGAGCACAGATGAGGCACCCGAGAAGAGGAGAGTTCGGGCTGTTTTGTGCAAATCCACTGCACAGAGGAGGCAAGTAGAACACGTTTGTTATTTTTGTAGGAAAAAAATGAGCCTTCTATCACTTTAAGGTTAAAACTGAATTCCCAGCACTGCTGCTCCTCCCTTGTAACCTCTATCCCAGCACTAATACCTTGTAGTGACCGGACTACTCAATTATCCCTCTGCTCGCCCTTTATTTCGGTTTGCTTTGTTGGGATCTACTGACCCGATTGGCATTGCCGGTGTTACAGGGAGAAATTGCTAATGGAGGGGGTCATCCAAATTTTGCTGTGAGACACTATGAATAGTAGTTTATGGCTCTCTCCATTCTTCCCAATCTCTTGTGTGCTCTCTCCTCCTCCATCCACTTTGCATCTGTCTGTGTCTCTTCTATCTTTCCATTCCCGCACTCACTCCCTCTTTTTTGCTTTCTTCGCTATCGCTCTCTTTTGCTGTCTTCTTGCTGTGTTTTTGCTGGTTTTTGCTTTCTTGGCTCTTTTGGCTCTGGCTCTTTTGGCTCTGGCTCTTTTGGCTCTGGCTCTTTTGGCTCTGGCTCTTTTGGCTCTGGCTCTTTTGGCTCTTTTGGCTCTTTTGGCTCTCTTGGCTCTCTTGGCTCTCTTGGCTCTCTTGGCTCTCTTGGCTCTCTTGGCTCTGGCTCTTTTTGCCTCTCTTTTGGCTCTGGCTCTTTTTGCCTCTCTTTGGCTCTGGCTCTTTTTGCCTCTCTTTGGCTCTGGCTCTTTTTGCCTCTCTTTGGCTCTGGCTCTTTTTGCCTCTCTTTGGCTCTGGCTCTTTTTGCCTCTCTTTGGCTCTGGCTCTTTTTGCCTCTCTTTGGCTCTGGCTCTTTTTGCCTCTCTTTGGCTCTGGCTCTTTTTGCCTCTCTTTGGCTCTGGCTCTTTTTGCTTCTCTTTGGCTCTGGCTCTTTTTGCTTCTCTTTGGCTCTGGCTCTTTTTGCCTCTCTTTGGCTCTGGCTCTTTTTGCCTCTCTTTGGCTCTGGCTCTTTTTGCCTCTCTTTGGCTCTGGCTCTTTTTGCCTCTCTTTGGCTCTGGCTCTTTTTGCCTCTCTTTGGCTCTGGCTCTTTTTGCCTCTCTTTGGCTCTGGCTCTTTTTGCCTCTCTTTGGCTCTGGCTCGTTTTGCCTCTCTTTGGCTCTGGCTCGTTTTGCCTCTCTTTGGCTCTGGCTCGTTTTGCCTCTCTTTGGCTCTGGCTCGTTTTGCCTCTCTTTGGCTCTGGCTCGTTTTGCCTCTCTTTGGCTCTGGCTCGTTTTTGCCTCTCTTTGGCTCTGGCTCGTTTTTGCCTCTCTTTGGCTCTGGCTCGTTTTTGCCTCTCTTTGGCTCTGGCTCGTTTTTGCCTCTCTTTGGCTCTGGCTCGTTTTTGCCTCTCTTTGGCTCTGGCTCGTTTTTGCCTCTCTTTGGCTCTGGCTCGTTTTGCCTCTCTTTGGCTCTGGCTCGTTTTGCCTCTCTTTGGCTCTGGCTCTTTTTTTTGCGCTTTTCACTCTTTTTTTTTCATGCTCGCACCTTTTTTGTGTTCGTTTTTCTTTCGCTCTCGCAGGCTCTTTTTCTTTTACACCTGCTCTTTCTCTCCTCTCTCCCTCTCTCTCCTTCCGCCTCTCTCTTCGCTCCCTTGTGCTCTTACACATCACCTCTTTCTCTCCCCTCTCTCTTTCTCTTTCCCAACTTTACTTGCCATCCCCGTATTTATTCTGCTGTAAATTAAGGCCTCTAATCAATATTTAGAAAGGACAGATAGATTTATTCCATTTGCATAAACAGATTGAGTGGTTGTTTAGCCGATATTTCAGCATGTCAGACTGTTTTATTGGACAAAATTGATTTACGACTGGGGGAGGACCAGGCTGGAGGAGACCCAGTGTTGATAGATTGGAGAATGAGGGACCCGGCTCTGCACAACATAGAGAAGCCATCAGAGGGAACCTTTGTGGAGAGGAAGATAACGTCTTTTACTATGTGCTGGAGGAAGGCCTGCAGGCCATGGCTTCCTTCCCGCTGTCATCTGAGCGCGCGCTTGTCTTCAAGAAAACATGTGAAGATGGGATTTTGGGGGGCTTCCATTGTCGTCTTGCACTGGATTTGGGGGGGGTTACCCTGAACTTGGCTATATTGCCTAGTGGGCCCATAACCATAAACTAGAGCCATTTAGGATGAGAATTCAGACTTCAAGTATAAACCGAAGAATGAAAATATGATCGGTTTTTAGCTCATCAGACTGTAGATGTGATGGCTGCATTTGTTTTTCCGGAGATCACAAGGATGATGATTATTATTAGTAATATTATTATTAGTATTATTATGAATAATGCTACAAATATTACTACTTATAAAAGTTGGCAACAATTTAGCAATTATTCCGTATAATACAGAATTTTTCGATCTTGCAGCATCTGGAAAAATAAAATGCAACTAAATAGAACAGAATAGAGTATTATAGTAATGGAAATATTTGGGGTTTTTATCTGCCCCTTTGAGGCGATTTCTCCTCATTTCTCGTTATGTAGATGGACCTGGAAGTGAAGGAAAATCTCTCCCCTCCTTAAACCCGGGATCAAATTTAATTTTATTCCGCGTGGCTGCCGTTGTCAGTCTACCAATCTACTTCCGTTCAATCGCCCTGTCGGTATATAATCTCTCGATCAGCACTGCAGTTCTCACCGTTATGTTCTGAAGGTGGGGGCAGGGGGGGGGCGGCTACACTGACCTAACTGGGAGGATTCCCCCAGCCAAGCGCTCAAAGCGGTCAATGTTTCTCATTCAACCCACTGGCTGAATGGGGAAAAAAAAACTGACCCATGTACGGCCAGCTTTAGGCTTGGTTCACGCTTGCAATGCGTTTTCCATGCGCTGTTTGTAGGGCATTCATTGGCAGCAAAAGACCTATGTGTGAGAAACGCACAAAAAAAAAAAGTCCTCAACTCTTCCAAAAACTCAGCTCACTCCTGAGGCTCCATCCAGTTTAGTGCAGATGTGTGGTGGTGGTGGTGGTGGTGGGGGGGGGGGGTTCAAACGTCTGATCCGAGCCTCAGACATTGGTCACTGAAACTGGTGTCCCTATAGGAAGATTGTCCCCTCTTCCTGCTCTCGTGACCAATGTAAAAATTTTCACTTTTTTTAATTTTTTTTTTTTATTTGGTGATGATGGCCATCAAAACTAATGGAGAGGATCAGAGGTGTAACTAGAACCTTCAGGGCCCCTGTGCAAGAAACCATGAATGGCTCCCGATCGGGGCCCATCCCCCTGATCCCGGGGCCCTTTTCACTCCCATCGTGGGACCCTTTTATTATGGTCCCGCAGCGGGCTGCCTTCCTGCCGTCTTGGGGTTCCCTGGGCACAGTCGCAAGGGCGACCTTTGCGACCCTGGTAGTTCTGCCACTGGTGTCAGTAGTTTATTAATTTTGTTGTTTTTATTTTTTTTTTTTCTTTAAAATTTTTTTTATATAATATTTTTTGGACCCCCATTGAGGGGCTTTGGTGAAATGGGGGTCTAAACAGTAATGTCTCGCTTTTGAGACGGAGGACTGATTCATCATTCTTTCTCTGTAGCTTCAGCTGCACAGACTGAATGAACAGGCATAGCTCTGTACCGAGGCTTCCCATTCATTTATAAACTGAAGCATAGGAAACCATTTACTATGCCTCAGCTATGAATAAAACAAACCAGTCAGTAATTCATTCATTCTTCTCTCCATCCTGTCACATCCTCTGCAGCAGCCAGCGGGAGGCTGGCAGGGGAAAACCCAGCAGTGCTGCTGGGCATACATACACAGGGGCCCAGGGCAGCAGGACAGGGATAGGAAAACTGCAGGAGCGACCGATCCCCTCCATTTTTCCTCCTGCAGTTGGTTAATGTCTGCAGGAGGGAGAGCAGGAGAAGCTCCAGGTGGGGGGCTACATGGAGGGATCGTATCCTCTACATGTTCCCGCCCCCCCAGCTGCCCTCCTATACCGTGCGGCTCCCCTGGAGCATGTGGTTGGGTCGCAGTGGCCACCCCTGCAACCCCTGTACGTATGCTCCTAGAGAGGATTCTTCTCCCCAGCAGATACGGCAATAAAAACCCGACAGAGGTTCTAAACCTTTCCCTATCTAATCCAAAAAAAAAGGGAAAAACAAAAATGTATGTAGAAATGTTCCCATAATAGCTGGAGCTGTGCGCTCCCCAAGGAGACAATACGTTTCTCTAGTAATGATTTCTGATTGGCCGCTCTGGATGTTCACATTGCTCTTATTGAGCGGGGGGCTCAGCGTTGTATTCTGTGACTCCGCACACAATGTCAATACTCATTCTCTTTAATTAACAAATGAGTCATGAATGAAACCGGACACAGCGCCCGACTTCCAATCGATGGCTTTAAATTGCAACACAAGACGCCTGGAATGACCGCGGCGCTAAACCCGCGACATGTATGATGCTGGATGTATGACACATGAGACAAAGTAATCATATACCGGGGGGGGGCGCTTCATCGGTCCTCAGCCAAGGGAATTCAAGGTGGAGTTCAAACTTTTTATTGCCCAATATATCCGATGAATAAACACTCTGTACCTGTCATAGGATCTGTGTTTTTCGTTCATCCAGTCTTGAGATTTACACAGTTCAACCTGATCTGGCAGGAGAGGGGACCTCACTTTTCTCTGCTGCATTTATTTAATATATTCAGGTCTTGTCCCTCCCCCAGTCTGTGATTGGACAGTGAAAGGAAAAGCAGCAGATGGATAAGCTTATCTCTCTCTAGGCATAGCTCCCAATTGGCCCCTGATTCTTTTTTTAGACTTAATTTTATATATTCGGATTTTGTTTTGTATATTTAAAATCATTCTATTTTTTTTCACAATAGATAAAATCATTCTATTTAGTTCTTTTCTATTCTGTTCTTTTATTTTCTGTTTTTATATTCTATATTTTATATCCTCCTCTTCCTCTTCCTCTTCCCCTTCCCCTTCCTCTTCCTCTTCCTCTTCCCCTTCCTCTTCCCCTTCCTCTTCCTCTTCCCCCCTTCCTCTTCCTCCCTTCCTCTTCCTCCCTTCCTCTTCCTCCCTTCCTCTTCCTCCCTTCCTCTCTTCCTCCCTTCCTCTTCCTCTTCCTCCCTTCCTCTTCCTCTTCCTCCCTTCCTCTTCCTCTTCCTCCCTTCCTCTTCCTCTTCCTCCCTTCCTCTTCCTCTTCCTCCCTTCCTCTCTCCTCCCCTCCCCTTTTTTTTTTCTATAAAGCAGCCTATGTATTTCATTTTTATACCTTACTATATTTATTGCAATATGTTTCCAATTCGATTTCAAATTGTGTTTTTTTTTTTTGAATTCTTTTTCTATTTTGGATAGATCAATTTTTTTTTATAATTGATTTCGGGTTCCTTTCTGAAATGCTGTTACTATTATGATTCATAAAATTTGGATACGTCCAAATAACAAATGATGTCTTAATTTATATTCCTAACTAAACAAATCGCACACATCTAATCGCACGCGTTCTACTTATAACGCCTGTCAGTTTTGTTTGCCATCTGTGTCCCCGGGGATTTACCTCCACTTCCTGTCCCATAGCCAAAACAGGAAGTGAGAGGAAATCCCTCCAAATTGATGGGATTCCCAGAATTAGCGTCCCCATTGGAGGATTTCCCTTCCTATTTCTGTTCTGGGGACAACCCAAAATTTCCCAACCCAATCCTTTCATTTTCAGTGATGACGGTAAACAGGACAAATGGGGTCGAATCTCTCTAATGGGCACAGGGGGTCTAATTCCTCTTCACTTGATTTATCACAAAAAATACCTTAACTTATGTATTAACCCTGCCTGTGCTGTCTGCGCTTATTATCAGTTGTAAACCAATTGTGCGCACAGCCCTAACAAGGATCCCAAGGCTTGGATGATACATTGTGACCCTCCATCCGCCCCCTGATCACACACTGGAATCTTTGTCTATACAATGCAGAGTGCGATGTATAAATCTGCTACAAGAAATGCCCCGAAGATCAGAAAGGTTGTCCTTGTTCTGTGTGCGCTGGGAGTGTGACCTCATAACAAATGGCGGCCGAGTCGGAAATGCACTTTAAAGGCGTCCGCCAGCATTGTGTACAGGTGCAGGGAGCCCGCTGCTTCCATCTCCTGTTTATCTTCAGGTGATTATTCCATTCCATGAAGACAAAGCTTTGATTTTTTGTTTTTTCTTTTTCTTTTTTGCTTGAATGATTGCGGCGTGAAAAATGAAGACGGGCCGGATTCCTCCGCGCTTGACGGGTTTGAGGAGAAAGTTCAAGTTCCTGAGTTTCTTTGTCCAGATTTGTAAGAGTTTAGGTGTGAAGGAAGAGGTGAAGGTTCAGAATTCAAATTTACATTTTATTTTTTATTTAATATAGTATTTTTTTCTTTTACTTTTTTTCTTTTTCTTTTTCTTTTTCTTTTTTCTTTTTCTTTTTCTTTTTCTTTTTCTTTTTCTTTTTCTTTTTCTTTCTCTTTATTCTTTTTCTTTCTGTCTTCTTTTTTTTTTTTTTTTTTTTCTCTTTTTTTTTCTTTCTTTCTCCCTGTCACATGCAAAAAAGATGGCTTCCAGTTGCAGAATTTTTACTGTATTGGAATGCACTTTAACGCATCAAAAATGCTTTAAAAAAAGCACAGATCCCAGTCCAGTGAAAATAAAAAAGGGGGAAAAAAGAAGCACCTGGAAACACGTCAAAAACGCACCAGATCATGGCAAAAACGCCTTTTAAAACGCGCATGCAGAAATGCATCCGAAACGGATCTGAAATGATGTGGTGAGAACTAGCCCTGACTCCAAACACGCCGTAAGCTTTGTGGCCGATCTCACCTGAGAATGCTGACTGCCTGGCTCTCAGGCTGACTGTCTGCAATATTTGAGGTATCTGACCTGGAATGACCTTTATCGGACTTTCTATCTACACAGCCAGTGACACGGAATGTACTGAAGTCTGTGGGACTAAGGAATTTTTAAAGAGTCCTATATTGTTACAATGTTACCTTTTTAGTTGTTGGGAAGGGTTGAAATGTCGTCCATTTATTTTTTGCTGTCCGTCCCTTTTAGGGAGTTTTTTTTTTTTAGCTCCACTTCCTGTTCTGGTGACATCACAGGAAGTTAGTGGAAATCTCTCACACGCAATGGAAAATTCTGGTGATTTACATCCATTTTTTTTTTTTTTAACTTTCCTTTCTTTTCCTTTTTTATTTTATCTAAGAAAAAGAAAAAAGAGCATCAGGGTAAAATAAAGGTGTGTGTGTGTGTATATGTAGGTGTATGTATATATGTATGTATATGTGTGTGTGTGTATGTATATATGTGTGTATGTATGTATGTATGTATGTATGTATGTATGTATATATATATATATATATATATATATATGTATGTATGTATAATATAAAAAATATTTTTTTTATTTTTTGGATGCACTTTAAGCGCAGTTCTAGCGTTTGCTGCACATCTGAAATGACTCTGGAAGTACATTAAGCATCAGTGTGGTGGTTTCTCACACACAAGCAATAATTCATTACTACCGTTGTGCAAAAATAAATGTATCTCTTTTTATTTTTTCTAATTTTGATACAAATTTATTGCAACTTCCAGAAGTGATGATAAATTATACATTTTATGAAAGGAAACTGTTTATGGTACTGGTGTGTGTGTGTGTGTGTGTGTGTGTGTTTGTTATCTTTTTTTTGATTTTTTTGGGGGGGTGCTGTTCTTGGAGGTCACCGCCCCCCCCCCCTGCTGACCAATTCCCCCCCCCACTCCCTGGTGTTATCTGCAGCTGGCAGCACGCGCTCTGACGTGCCTTCCTGACCCGCCATGTTCTGGGGGCACCTCGTTCACATTAAGCGTGAAGGGCAGGAATGGTGGCACGGCCCCCTCAGGGGAGGGGGGGGTAGGGAGTGAATTTGCAAAGCGGAAAGTGTTGCCAACTGATTTCAGCTCGCCCGTTCTCCGCTCAAATTGCGCTTTAAATTAATAAACAGAATTGCGCGGACTATTATCTGTACTGATGAGTTTGCCTCGACATTTATTGCGGTTAATGCGCCACGCTTTTTCATTTTGATTTCGCGATTTGCTGTCTTTTGTTGTTAAAAAAAAAAAAAAAAAAATTGTTGGCTCCGCCACCTCCTTAAAAAAAAAAAAATAGAGAGAGATCAAAAAGATTGTTCTTCCCCAGATCTCTGGTTGCGGTTCTGTGACCTCGGGAAGGATGGGGGGAGGAGCCATTGATGGGGCGCGGTTCTGTGAGCTCAGGGGAAGGATGGGGGGAACAGCCATTCATGGGACACTGTTCTGTGAGCTCAGGGGAAGGATGGGGGGAGGAGCCATTGATGGGGTGCGCTTCTGTGAGCTCAAGGCAAGGATGGGGGGAGGAGCCATTGATGGGGCAGGTCTGCATTGTGTGCGATGGCTGGCTGCTGAGTTACGGAGGAAGGTCCAAGGCGAAAGGGTGCATATTGCCAAAACCTTTTTTTTTCTTTTTTTATATAATGGGGGGGCGGGGGGGGGTCAAAGAAAGCATTATGAGATTAAACTTACATGTAGACATGAGATGCCGACCCAGCCGAAAGTAACTGCATTTGGATGAGGATCCCCCCCATCTCCGCCAAAATGAGCATTCAATTTAGAAGCAATCCTAATTTGGTGCTTTGAAGTCGATCAAAACCAATTTTTTTTTATTTGATTTTTTCTGATTTATTTTTATTTTTTTGTTTTTGGAGGAGTAGTAAGCAGATGGCACAGATTTTTATTGCTGTCTGTGTTCCCAATATAAAGTTTTATGCTCTTGATTTGTCCCGGTGACCTCTGACGCTGGGACAGAATTGGCAACATTTTTGAGTTGTCACCAGAAGAGGAATGGAGGGGTAATCTTCTGATGGGGACACCGGGGTTTGGAGGGGATTTTCCTCACTGTAGAATGATCTCCTCCTACTTCCTGTACTATAAAAAATACCCCAAATGAAATACTGAAATCTGCAGATTTTTTAAAAAATTGTATTTGTGTCTTTGGAAAAGGCATAATGGAGCATTCTGAGGTTTTTAATTCATCAGCAATGTATGCACCCTCATGATGGGGCGCCCCTCACTTCCTGTCCCAGTAACAGCGGCCCCTCTGACAGGAAGTGATGGAAAATCTCTCTCATGGGGACACAAAACTACTATTCACTGTCTGGACTGGAACTTCAGCCCAAATATCTTTAAATATCTCTAACATGTGGAAAGAGTTTAAGTTTTTGGTCACGTGCGTGTCCACAGCAGTGCCGGGACAAGGTCATCTAGAGCCCAGGGCAAACATGTCAAACCGCCCCCCCAAAGTATAGGAGCATTGTGTGCTAAGCAAAACTTACCCCTGAATATAAATCCCACCCCCCAGTACAAATCCACCCCCTGCCAATACAACCCCCACCCCTCCTAGCACAAATCCTCTACCCCTAAAATTTCCCCTCCTAGTACACATCTTCTCCCCCCACTTCAAATTTCACCCTACCAGCAAATATTTCCCCCAAATCCCCCTAAATTACCACTCTTGGCACCCTGCCCCCCCCAAATTTCCTGTCCTAGTACACATCTCCCCCCCCCCCCCGCAAACTTCAAATTACACCCTCCCAGCACAAATTTCCCCCAAATCCCCCCCCCCCCCCTCCTAGTACAACTCTTCTCCCCCAACACAAATCCCCCCCCAAATTACCACTCTTGGCACACCGCCCCCTCTCACCAAATTTCCCTCCCCTCCTAGTACACATCTTCTCCCCCCACTTCAAATTTCATCCTACCAGCAAAAATTTTCCCCCAAATCCCCCTCCTAGTACAAATCCCCCTAAATTACCACTCTTAGCACCCTGCCCCCCCCCCCAAATTTCCTGTCCTAGTACACATCTCCCCCCCCCCCCCCCGCAAACTTCAAATTACACCTTCCCAGCACAAATTTCCCCCAAATTCCCCCCCCCCCCCCAAATTACCACTCTTGGCACCCCGCCCCCCCCCAGAAAAAAAATTTCCCTCCCCCCACTTCAAATTTCATCCTACCAGCAAAAATTTCCCCCAAATCCACCCTCCTAGTACAAATCCCCCTAAATTACCACTCTTGGCACCCCGCCCTCCCCCCAAATTTCCCCTCCTAGTACACATCTTCTCTCACACACCCCCCCCCCCCCACTTCAAATTACACCCTCCCAGCACAAATTTCCCCCAAATCCCCCCCCCCCCCTCCTAGCACAACTCTTCTCCCACCAACACAAATCCCCCCCTAAATTACCACTCTTAGCACCCCCCCCCCCCCAATCAAATTTCCCCTCATAGTACACAAATTCTCCCCTCCCTTCAAATTTCCCCTAAATCCTTCCTCCTAGCACAACTCTTCTTCCCCCCCCTACCCCCAAATCCCCTTAAATTACCACTCTTAGCACCCCCCCCACCCAGCACAAATCTTCTTTCTCCCCTTGTGGCGCTGCACACAGGTGGCTTACTGAACCCGGAATAAATCTGTTCTGTACCGCAGACTATTCATATTTCTGGAAGCTGTTCTGCCACATAGTGTAGTGGGAGCGCAGACGGTGATTTTTGCAGGGCAGGGGGATGGGGGGGGGGGGGTCACGGATTGGACGATACGGCCCGTGTGGTACAGCCCAGGACTGAAGGCCGTTGATTGGCAGTGATGGGGTTAACCCCGTAGGTGACTCAGTGCCGGGGAAGTATTGAGTTCAGGGGAACTCCGGATGACGGGACTCTCAGGAATGTTCTGTGAAATCACGGCTCATTCATTCATGAGCTCCGGAACTCTCCGTCACCGAACTCCTCTAAAGGAAAACGCGTCGCAGGTCCCAGAAATCTACTGCCCTTGTCGGGGTGCTCTATTAACTGGGCAGCCCCAGGCAGACGCCCAGTTAGCCCAACCTGTGAAGTATCCACAACATCATCCAGCATTCTGGGAATTCATTTGCAAAGTTTGCAGCAACATTTTTTACCCAAATATATAGTATTGTGTGCAAGAACTGTAAGTGCGGCTCAGCAGCCAATCAGATTTCAGCTGTCATTTTTTTTATACGGTTACAAGATGAAGGGGGGGAGATCTGTTAGCGTAAAAAAACAAAAAAAAAACGCATCTGTAGCACCAAACCAAAATGACAGTCCGAATTGCTTCTTGATCATGCAATCCATAAACCGGTTGACGCGTTTCGGCACACTCCCCCCTTCATCAGAAATGAGTAAATTAATGGAGAACTCCAGGCAAATTTCTACTTACACAAATACATATAAGGCTTTGTATTTGTCCATCCAGTCCCGATATTTACACAGCTCCGCCACACAGCACAGGCCTGTCTGGCTGGAGACGGGACCTGATGTTTCTCTGCTGCAGATCAGCAACACTTACAGGTCTTGTCCCTCCCCCCCCCCAGCCTGTGATTGGATGGTGAAAGAAGCGGCACAGCGATGAGCTCCTCCTCCTGTTTCTCTGCTCTCATCTCCTATCGGCATGCTTCTTTCACCGCATGATACCTGATTGGCTGCTTCTTCCTGTCACGCTCCAGCCCTGTTGTACAGGGACTACAAGAGGCTGATACCAGGTCACACTTGGGTGGCTCTCTACTGCTTGGAATTCAGTTTTAGGGTCCATCCTTTTCCTTGGGAAAGTTGGCTGATTCCTGATTGAAGGGAGAGCGCCGCTGGATGCCGAAACGCGTTGCAAGTTCTATGTGATCACATGATGCACATATTTGGTTTCTCCACCATTCTGAACGAATAGAGCTCATTCACACCACCAGCCACCCTTAACGCAGGGCTGACGGCGTGCGCCGGGAGGAACGGCGCCAATGCGCTCAACTCACCGCGCTGGTTTTTTTTTTTTTTTTTCTTGTAACTTTATTAAAACATCTCAAAGTGACACTTCATTAAAGAGGAACTCCAGCTTGATTTTTTTTTTTTTTTTTTTTTAAATCCTGTAGCTATTTTCTGTTGGGATCCAGCGCTTTTTGCCCACAGCCAGTTCTTCTTACCGCGGCGGGCCACCAGCGCCCCGCCATCCTGGTTACAGAAGGTGGATGTGGCGTCCTGAGGAACCACAGCTAGCTTCCCATTGCGCATGCGCAAGCATTTTGTAAATGGTCCCGCAGCCTCCTGGGACATGTGATGTGTAACGAGAAGCTGCGGGAGGGGGCGGGGCAATGGACGCCATTCTCACCTAGGCAAACGTTGAAGTGGTGCCAGGCTGGGGGCGAGCGAGCCAATGGGATTTCGCTGCTTTTTTTCGGCGCAGCGCTGTGGTGTGCTCTCGTAGGGAACGTGGCTTCTCATCCTCCCTCGGGCTGCGCTGGACGTGGCTGCAGCTTTTGGGAATATACGTCATACGCGCATGCGCAGGTCAGCGCGGACGCATGGACGTGTTGGCATTTATGTGGGTTGTGGGGGTGTTCAGCCATTCATTTCTATGGCCGGTTAAACGCCCCACTTGTGGCACCCCCTGGTGTTGGCAAACGCTGCGTTCTCTTTACGCTGGCCTAAAAAATACATTGCATCGGTGTGTGAGATCCCAGGGCAAGACGTGATTGGCGGCGAGGACGGGGTTAACGGACCTGCTGTTTAATAATAGTAGAATTCCTTCTCTTGGGGATCCGCCGCCCCCCCACCCCCGTGGGTCGGACACGCCCGCCCTCAGCCTATTTTTGACAATTTGCCTGTTTTTGTGGGATTTTTCTCCCTATTATGGGTAGAAATAAGGACGGCTGGGAGAGGCGTTCTCACGTGGGGATCCGGAGGCGGCTCGGGGCCGAAGGGGTTAAGGCGCAGCGGGCTGAGAGCGATTCCTGAGCGACCACGCAGAGGCTCCGTCCCGGAAGGAGGAAATCCTCGGATCTTTCTACATGCTTCTGTGTTCAATGCACTTCAGTGGGATTAAAGGGCACAAGATGGGTATCATCACTGATGATCCCAAAATGCTAATCCCCCTGGCTGCCTCCACCGGCAGTACTTGGAGTCATCGCCCAGCTTGCAGGTGAACAGATCTACATGCTGGATCCGGGTCAGGGACTGTAATACACAATAATGCCTGAATACTGTGCTGAAACAATGTAACATTTCCATATCTTTTTGTATTTCAATCTACATCCACCTGAAGAAATGTCGGTCATTATTAAATCTGAACTCCGGGATAATCCATCTTTTATGTAACTTCTAGTAATTTCTTCCACATCTGTGCAGTAATCCAATGTGAGACTTCCTGTAATAAAGACTGCTCACTGCTGCTCTCTCTACTTGTGCAGGCGGACTGGTCTTGTCTCTGCCCCCTCCTTTAGCTTTCCTGCTGGGCCCCTCCCACAGCTCTGCTTTCTCCTTGTGCAGTGAGGACTGGTCTTGTCTCAACCCACTCCTGTAGTGGGTGGAGCCTGCTGGGCCCCTCCCACAGCCCTTCTCTCTCCTTGTGCAGGGTGACTGTTCTTGTCTCCACCCCCTCCTGTAGTGGGTGGAGCCTGCTGGGCCCCTCCCACAGCCCTCCTCTCTCCTTGTGCAGGGTGACTGTTCTTGTCTCCACCCCCTCCTGTAGTGGGTGGAGCCTGCTGGGCCCCTCCCACAGCTCTGCTCTCTCCTTGTGCAGGGGGGACTGGTCTTGTCTCCACCCCCTCCTGTAGTGGGTGGAGCCTGCTGGGCCCCTCCCACAGCTCTGCGCTCTCCTTGTGCATCGGGACTAATCTAATCTCCACACCCTTCTATAGTTTTCTGTAGTGGGTGGAGCCTGCTGGGCACCTCCCACAGCTCTACTTTCTTTCTCCTTGTGCAGGGGGACTGGTCTCCCCTCCCCTCCCCCTTTCTTGTAGTGGGTGGAGCCTGCTGGGCCCCTCTCAGCTTTACCCTCTCCACCATGTGCAGAGTGACTGTTCTTGCCCCCTCCTGTAGTTTTCTGTGGTGGGTGGAGCATGCTGGCCCCTCCCACAGCTCTGCACAGCACAGTGATGTCACTGCTACTTTTTACAAGGCAATATCTGGGTTTGCAAAGGAATTTAGTGCTCAGTGTATATGTGTGTGTGTGTGTGTGTATATGTATGTGTGTGTGTGTGTATGTGTATATATATATATATATATATATATATATATATATATATATATATATATATATATATATATATATATATATATATATATATATATATATATAATTTATTCTCTATCTCTCTGTATTTGGATGGGTAACACCCACCTGTGAGGAAAGGGGCGGGGCCAGGGACAATCGGGCTGGGGAGGAAAAAGCTTTAGAGTCATGCTTGTAACCGTCAGCCTTGCAATGCCTCATGGGACTTGTAGTTTTTGCAACAGCTGGAGGGCCCGCCAGTTTGAGACCCCTGAGCTAGATGATGCTGGATGTCCTCCAGTCGGGAAATGAGGCGGGGCTCTATCTATATCTTGCTGCAGCTTCTAATGCACATTGTGAGAAGCTCACAGTGTGCGGTGAAATCAGAGGAAGCCGTTTCAGTCCAGGAGAGGAGCCGGTACAACTGGGCAAGACTGAAGGGGCGGATTTAAGAGTATTTGTGCTGAAAGATGCTAAGATAAAAGTATCCTCTTAGAAAAGCACAGATGAGGCTGCGATGGAGTTTTTTGTTTATATAAAAAAAATAGTTTTTGTTGCTTTTTATACAAAGTTTATTATTACTCTGTTTCTTTTTGGAAAGGGAGCAGCTGATTGGCCGGTGCGGTCCGGTATGTTCCTGGCAGGTCCCGCGTGCCTGGGTTCGGTCTGGACGAGCACAATACACACGCGCTCCAGCCAGAGTTGCTTGTGCAGGAGTGCGGGTCGTGTGAAGGGGCGAGGGGGGGGCTGTGTGTAAAGTGTGTGAACACTTCGGATGAAGCCTGGGAACCTGGCGGCCAGTGTGTGGGACGGGTGGGGGGGGGGGGGTTGTGCCTTAGGGGACGAGTCCGGTCTTGGCGGAGGAGGTTAAGGGCTTCACGAGCCAGCGGGGGGGGGATTGGGGGCTGGTGTGGGATCCTGCGATGGAGCTGCGTTCTCAGGAACCCGCTATAGGGGCCCCAGAGCTCCCTTCATGGGGACCGTCCGGAGAATCCAGAAGCTTCTTCTGATAAATGGAAGCAAATGTTCCCGGCTGGCTGCGGCGCGGCGGTGGAGGTAACCGGTCACATTGCCTCCATATGTCTTCAATGCGTTCCATATGCTGACCTCAGGTGCCACGCTTGTGTCCCGCGGTTCTTATATATACGTCGGCGTCCTTGTGTCAATATGGGGGGGGGGGGGGGCGTATGGATAGAAAGTGAGGGGGGGGGCACATATTATTATGATTATTCCACATGCGTGAGAAACTCGGGGCGGACAATCTCCCAGAATATCCAGCCTGTGGATCTGCCAAAGTCTTCCTCGCTGCAGACACGGGACAGCGCAGAGATCACGGCGAGCGCTATATATACGGGTGCGCCCACCTCATCGACAGGCGGCGACGCTGGCGCAGCCATTTTGAGGGCCCCCTTTTTGTGGTGCGCTAACCAGGCATGGCGTTAAGGCAGGGCAATTGAAACGAGCGCGCTGCCATTGCATCCTCGCATGCTGAGCCAGTGGCGTACCTACCAGGGTCACAAGGGTTACACTTGGGGGCTCTGGCATCCCGCCACTATCAGAGGGCATCGAACACAGGAATTGGGCCTGCTACAGCACCGTAAGGCTCGGTTCGCACTACTGTAACCCCCCCCACCCTCCAAAAAAAAAACATGCAACTTGCGATTTTCCTTGCGTCTTTTGCGCTTTTTAAAGGATTTTGCCCTCGTTCACATTGAATGCAGCTTTGAAATCGTGCGACTTCATCAGAAATAACACCATTTCAAAGCTGCGAGTTGGTGCCACTTGAAATATCTGTGTGGCTCCATGCACAGATGTCAAATGAAGTCGCGCCCGAAATTGCCAAATGTAGTGCAGGAGCTACTGTTGCAAATCGGGTGCGGTGCCAACAGTGCCATTGCCGGCGATGGGCTACGACTTGTCAAGCGATTTGACCTTTCCAAAGTGGAGGGCTTAAAGCGATATTAAAGTCTCTTTTTTTTTTTTTTTTTTTTTTTTTTTTTTTGATTGTTATACTTACCGGCTCTGTAATGGTTTTGCACAGAGTAGCCCTGATCCTTCCTCTTCTCGGTTCCCCCTGCCGCCACTCCTGGCCCCTCCCCCCTGCTGCCATAGAAAGTCTCTGTGCTTCTCTATGCAATGCAGGCAGATCATGGTTGGTAGGAGGGGCCAGTAGGGGGGGCTGTACATCGCTTCCTGAACACATCACAGCACCCTGCCTCAGTACTCCTCCTAAGACGCCTCAGCTCTGATGTAGGCAGTGGGAGGAGTTATGCAAATTGTTATGAGTTTATGCGTTCCTAGGAGGGGGCTGTATTTGCATAGGTAATACAAGCTGAACCAAATTCCAATAAAGGATAGGTGCAAATACAAGCTGTGGGAGGAGTTATGCATATCAAAGTGCTTTTGATGTGTGCAGGAGTGGGTGTTTTTTAGGAAGGCTGGATTTGCATAGGTAACGCCCACCTGCAATGCTGAGCCTCCATGTTTGAATGAGCCCTCAGTCCATGCAGTGGGAGGAGTTATGCAAATTACAAAATGCTTTGATGGGTGGGTGCCAGTCTGGAGGAGTGGGCGTTCCCAGATTGGATTCGTTTTGAATAGGTAACGCCCACCTTCGATCCTGAGCCTCAATGATTGACATCATTGAAATCCAATAAATGAAAGGGGCGGGGCCAGGGACAGTCAGACTGGGGAGGAAAGAGCTAGATGATGCTGGACGTCTTCCAGACAGGAAACGAGGCGGGGCTCCATCTGGTTTGCTGCGGCTTCTAATGCACGTTGTGAGAAGCTCACAGTGTGCAGTGAAATCTGAGGAAGCCGGTACAATTGGAGACCGGAGGTTGGCTGTAAATATGAAGCAGCAATGACTTCCATCTGTCTGGGTGGGGGAGGGTGTCAGTGCGTGTCGGTATGTACTGTCGCCCGGCTCGCGGTCTGCGCTGGTTGTGCGGTCGGGCGCTGTGCCCAGCCAGATAAGAATCATACAATAACAGAGGCTGTGACACCCAATGAGGGGGGGGCGGTGTCATTGGACAGACTGTAAGAGGCTCGCGGATGGATTTCGTAGCGATCGCGGGAAGACGGCGGATCAGATTGCAGTAGACGGTGACCCGATCCAAAATGATGAAAGAACGATTGAGAACTTAAAGCGATACTACAGCAGCCACACACTCTTCAATTTATTCTGATCAGAAGAGATCGATTGGAAATCAATCGCTGACATCCCGTTTAATCTGACATAAGATTTCTGCACACACAGGAAGGACGTTTGCGATTTGGTTTAAGATTTAATTATCACTTGCCAACCACATTCACACTTCCTGTAGCCGAAACGCGTGTCCCGCTCACTTTTTTTTTTTTTTTTTCGTGCGTCACGCCAATGAAACGCCTTCGCCTTGCTAGACAAAGAGCGGCAATTGGGGTGACTTTACGAATGAATGGCGCCCTAGACCCGCACCAAGCGTTGTCACTTTTTTTGTTTGTTTTGCGTGAATTGGGAATCGCGCAATTCCAAGTCTCTCAGGTACGAATGGAGCCGCCATCATAAGCGATTGATTTGCATATCGCTTTCCACCATAATCTGGACGAATTTTTTTTTTTTTTTTGTTATTAAAGAAAAAAAAAAACAAACAAACATCTTGGTGCTGCTGGCTGATACAAAATAATTGATTTTCTCTCCTGGCCGATCGACTCCATAAATTGATCGGGGGGGGGGGGAGTTGTGGCTGTTTAGTTAGTGGATTTGATTGTTTTGATTTAAATGAAAAAGAAACTGAACTGTGTGTGGGCGTCATAAAACCGCCAATCAATCTGATCGCAATCGATCGCATTCTCTTCGAACTAATGGATTTTTAATTTTTTTTTTAATACCAATTATTGCTCTTAAAGGGCCGTACACATGGCAATTTGATTGAAATTTTTTTTTTTTTTTGTTTAAAATTACGACCCAGTTGAAGCCATGGAATATGGGGGGGGGGAAATAAAATTGATCAAACAAAAACTCCAGTCTTC